>OU342741.1:246854576-246885531 GCA_910589775.1 Avena eriantha | reverse complement strand
ATTCTTATAGACCCACACGGTTCAATAGGAACTCTAATATCCGAGATCACAACTTTTGAAATCACGGGAGCCATGAGCATTTTTAGCCGCCTCCGGGACACTTTCCGGCGCTGCGCTACTTAGCACAGTTGCTTAGGTTCATGAACATAATCAAAGTTATATTTTCCTCCTCCCACTTAACTTTTGTGAAAAATTCCTTCTCTAAGAAACTTCACGTTCCAAGCGAAAAACTCTTTTGTCTTCGGTGTTATGGAGGAATACCCAACAAATTCTTTGGGATAACCTACAAAGACGTGCTTATCCCGACTTGGTTGTAAACATTTTACTTAAGCATAGCATACCAAAATTTAAGAAAAGACAACTCGGGTTTTATTCCAAACCAAAACCCATATAGTTTCATTTCAACGGATCATGATGGTGCTATTTTCAGTGTAAAAGCGGTAGTCTCTAAAGCTTTAATCCTTAAAATATAATGGCAGTTTTATAAATGACACCTTTGATCTTACCATGTCAAACAAGGTTCGATTTGATATCTTGAACATACCATACTCCTATGTTTTATCGGGAAATGCAAATCCATGGAACAATTCTCAAAATCTTAGGTGTTTTGCTAAACATGTAACTCAAATATCATCCTTTATGATCGAATCATAAATTCTTCATTTTCTCATTACCATGATTTTCCACTTCATCTTGAAAGTCTTTGAACAACTCTCAAATGTTTCATACTTCTCCTTATTAAGTAAATATACAGATATATTAAATCAAAATTTTCTGAAAAAGCATATGAAGCTGAAAGATCCATCGCACATGGCTACATATAATGGACTATATACATAACATGCACAATTTTCAATAATTTAGTCATTCGTTCCCCTTTTGCCTATGAACGGAGTTTCAATTATCTCGAGGAAAGTCTCACAAGCGTCATTTGATCAAATTGAAGACTCCAAAAATCCATCAACATGGAATTTCTTCATGTTTTCTTTCTAATATAATTTAAACGGCGATATCACTTCATAAGTGATATTTCAATCATTTGTCTTGCGATATTTTAGCATTAGTTTTTATGGACGTGATTTCTCTCCAACTAGACTTGTATAAGTTCATCCGTATTCTATGGAATACGGTAATTATTTGAACAACCATTGTTCTCATAATACCGGAACAAAATAACAATTATTTAAACAAATCTTGAAGGCAAGCTTTGATGTCAACGAGAAACACAATAACACTTTATTTGTTTTGAATGAACATCATCACATATTCTCTTGCTAGTTATTTAGGCCATTGTAGTTCATGAATTGCGTTGTTCTGTATGACATTTCATACCAACTAATTCGGTATCCAATACCCAAGAACAACATTGTTTAATAAGCAAATAATACAACCATAACATGTATATCATCTATATACCTTAGCTGGACATTTCCAATCATTTATTTTTTGTCAAATACTTTATAGATTCTCTTTCAGCATTCCTTTTCCTTTAAAAGAATCTATTAACATCAATAGTGGTGCCATACACATGACACATAGTCCAAAGAGTGTATAGTCAAATACTAATACCTTTGGACTTGTACTTTAAAGTTGATCACCATCATCAAATGTTTGGCGTTCTTTCAAAAATTTATTCTTTGGTAATCTATTAGTGTAGTAAACATTTTACCTACATCTTCTATTCGTCCTTATCATGACAACTTTCATGATCAAGCTAGTATGGCCTAAGGATGAATCACAAGTATAATGTTAGTTCCCAAAACCTTTTTGGGAGATCCAGATTCCTGGCATCTCCATCCTTGACAATTCTCATTCAAAATGAAAACATATATATTGCAAAATTATACTCTATCATATTGCAACCAAAAACATTGTTTCAGATATCACAATATCTTCCACACATGATGGTTTCTGAAACAATTCTTTCAGCTCCTAGACAACCACGATATTAAAACAACTTTTGAATATCAAGAATCATGGAGGCAAGCATGATACTTAAGATACTAACACTGGAATTGTTACTCTTGATTCAATACTATTTATTAAATTTCACGAAGTAAGTGAGGTTTAAAGTTTGCAATAGTACTTTAAACTTTATATTGACACTCATAATAATACGATACCAGGTCGCAAAGTAAATATCCAGAATTCTATAGTTCTATTATCTCAATTGAAACTAAGCATAAAGTAGTAAACGGATGCTAATGACTATAATAAACTATGCAAATTCACTTTGATTTAGTTTATGATAAATTGAGTTCGACTAATCAAAATTACAAATGAACTCCCGCTCAAAAACAACATCCCTCATGTCTTTTTGGTAATTACATGAACCAAATCCACTACACCAAGTCCGATCATCACGTGAGTCGGTGTAGCTTCAAAGGCGAGCATCAATATGGGCATCATATCAACTATATGACTCATGCTTAACCTTTCGGTCCATGTTCCGAGGCTATGTCTATACATTATAGGCTCGCCAAGTAAGAACTTAGTACTTGTGTGTATAAAACTGTCTTACACCCATTGTATGAAAGCGCAGAGTCAAGTACACCCGATCATCACGTGATGTCTCAAAACATGATCCATAGAACGGTGCATACTTAAGGAAAACACATTTTTATCTTGATATCTAAAAGAGGGATCATCTTATAATGATACTAAAGTGCAAAACAAGCAATATAAGATACAAACAAAAACACCATATGCATAAAGTGAAATGATATGGTTCTTGCACTTGATCACTATCATGTGCATCGTGGTATGATCTTTATCATTCCTTTATGTGTAAGGCCAAGGTCTATGGAACTTACACAATAGGTATGATATAATTTCCAAGAGTATCAACTATACTTCAAATTATAACAATAGCATATCATGACACTAGCCCAACAAAATCTAAACTAGACGCCTCTAATTTATCAATTGCAAGTTTTACGTGGCTTAGAGCTTTCGAAGATAGAACCGTTCATACCTACGAACATGGAACCACAATGATGATAATCAAATTATTAGCAACTCGTTGTAAATCAGATATTGACTATAGTAGGAGAGACAGACACCTGCTAGACACTTATGTAAAACTAGTTGCATGTTAAGCATGGAACAGGTCTCATGTGTGAGGACATGTAAAGTTAGTCCGGCCGCTTCATCCCACTATGCCACCAATATCCAAATACATAGAAGATGCAATAAAATGATCATCATTGCCCACATACTCTTATGTGTACTACCTGTGCAAATCATCTACACATAGATCAGGATCTGATACCACTGTTGGGTTCACAGAATAGAAAACAAAAAATTTCGTATGATGGGAACTATTATACGCCAATATCTGTCTACTAGATACAAGCAACGGGTGGATATACATCCATAGAGAACATACCCTTGAAGAGGGACAAAGCATTGTTAACGAAACTGATTTCGTGGTTGATGTAGTCGTACACTTGCCGATCACAAGATCATGATGAAGTCTAGCGAGTCCACCAGGTCCAACACTAGCAAGTCCAACACTGCAAAGTAGCGGTGCATCCGTGATCGCACACACGTCCGGTACCCCGACAACCTCCGCGTCCTCGCTCCAACGATGCAGCAGAAGTAGCAACTCCTTTCCAGATAAAGCCGCCGAGAACATGTATCTCGCTAATCCGAGACCATGGGGGATAATTTCTAGAGGGAGAGAGATCCTTCACGAGGAGGTGTGAGTGAGAAGTGAGGAGAGGGGGGCCTTTTATAGCGGAGGGGGGCACCCCCTCCCATGTCTGGCGGCCATGGAGGAGCCCCTCACCTCCTCTCATTCATGTGGTGGTAAACTCCCCTCCACATAAATATGACCCTTCACATTCTCCACGTAAAACTCCACTTAATGCATTAAATTTCTCAAAATTTAATACACTCTCATTTAATAAAAGTCTTTTATTTATTTTCAGAATTTTGTTAATTACTTTAATTAACAAACATTCACACAAAACCCCCTGCAACATTTCAATATCACATGCAGAACCAGTTTCTGTAATTTCACCCAAATTATTTCAGTTTCCATCGAAATGATTCCAGCGCTTTCTTAAATCTTTATCTAATACATATTTGCTCCAAATGGTGTCGATATCCCTTAAGCGTGTCACCCTACGTTTCGCGAATAATGCAAACATTATCGAGACCTCTCTTCGATTAATAATCAGCAGCGGGACCTAGAGATCCGTACTGACTCCCACACATTCAACGATGACTCTAGTGATCGTGTGAACCTTTAACATCATAACTACATCCCTTGTCTCATGATATATATACATGTCTGATATTCGATCATCGGTATCTCCATACCTGTTGGGGATATACTTTCCGGGTATCCTCACTGTGCCTCACTGACCAGGGTGGCCCACTTCAGGTTAGAGCTTTGCTTCACGGGCGGCCTAGTCATGGAGAAGAGACGGAGTCCAGTCCGGCTACAGGAAGGCCCAGAAGACTTACCGACATAGGCCAGTTATGTTACTTGTAGTTCAAGATGTACTCTGTAACCGACTCTTAGTCGTAGCTGGATAGGTTTCTCCTGTAAACCCTAGGGCGGATATTTATATAAGTCATCCTAGGGTACGCCTTTAGGGCAACACCACAATAGTCTACAATCTCAACTCACATAGGCGAAACCCTTGTAATCCATATTCTGGCTATCCCGTATTACTGGATTGCTAGAAGGAGTAAGATCTGTCCAAAGCCGGCGAATTCGAACCTGGGTAAACTTGTGTGCTCACCGTCCCGAAATACCATACATCTCACACCCCTCTCTTCTGTACGCCTCGAGGACCCCCTCATGGCGTACTTGTCATCAATCTGACGACAGTTGGCACCCACCATGGGGAAAGTGAATTTCGGATCTGCGTTCCGGGCAGAATCTGCAAGAATTAGAATCGGCGAGACCATCGCTATCGGTCACATCCTCTACGCCAGTGATGTCCCTCTCATGATTCTCGACAACACATGGATTCCAGCTAGGGAGGATGTGACTGCCTACACCATCATGTCTTTTGGCGCGATCGATGTTTACATTGGTTTTGCTGAACCTGCCCCACCCACCCCATCGGTGATGATAGAGGCAAAAGAAATCTTTGGGTCTACTTTGTCCACGGAGGCGGCAGAGTTCCGGATCCTGGAAAACCCTAATCCCACCCAGCCCGCACCTGTTGCAGAGATAGTGGAGAAAGCTGAGCCTGAAGCAGATCTTGCGGTGCAAGTCGAATCTGGAGTGGATCTCCTTAGCGAGGCCGAATCCCAGATTGATCTACCCACCGAGGTTGAAATCTAGAAGGAGCAAGAAAACAACGTTGGTTCCAGCTCTGATAAAACCAGAACATATCAACCCTTCCTGAGGCATACGTTGAGGAACATGATGATGCAAGGCGCAAACGTGGACGAGGTTCTTGAGACCATCAGAATTTTCGAGGAAGCACATGAGGAAAGCCGTAACTACCTCAGGACGCACACGTCACACTTTGTCGGATATGTTGGATCTAGATCTGGCTCTGCCGATGCTGGAGACAACGAAGACTATGTGCTAGAAGCGATCGGAACGAACACCGACTTACCGGCATCTTCGGATGATTCCCTGACGTCGGCAGATTTTCGAAAGTTCTCCACGGAATACGAAGAGGAGTTCAACTCCAAAGGTGCATAAAGGAGAAGCCATGGATGAAGGATCTGGAGAAAACTCTCCCAAAGCACAGGATGACATGGATCTCGGAGATAATCATGACGTCCAGATGTCTGAAAGTACCGATCAGAGCTTGACTCTAGGAAATGGACTCAAAGCCATCTTTGCTACTAGCCCAGCCAAGAAGGCAAAGAAGAAGAACAAGAAGAACAAGACTCCGGCGAAAGATCCTCCAGTAGAGGAAGTGGTTCCCGAGGATTACAAAGAGGACTTGGATGGAGCTTTAATCCCAGACGAGCCCAAAGAAGCTTTGGTGGATGGACACGTGGCTACTGCTGGTGCCCATAAACTCATCGATGTTGTGTTAACTACGCCTATCCCTACAGCCGCAGAACTTACTGCTGCAGAATTGGAAGAAAGGGCTCAAGCCCTAGAAGCACGTCGCCAAGTACTCCTGGATGAAGCCAACAACATCGACGATCACCGTTGCAGCTGGTCGACCGCGCCGGTAAAGCCGACAAAGAGGTTGATGGAGCCGACCGACATCACCGCGCCGTGAGTGACCGGGCGCGACGCCGGGATGTAGCTACTGGGCAGGATCTGTAAGATCCCACCGATGGCGATCATGTGACCGGTGGCGAGCGACCGATCGATCGATCATCGAGTAGGGTCTCGCCGCAGAACTCAGGCCCAGTCCCGCTATGCCCCACGGTGGGCGCCACTATCGTGGAAATGGCCACGGCAGTCACTGCCAATGGCAGCGATTGATTATTTCATGAGGAAGAGTTGGCGGCCATCTACGGTGTGATATGGGGGCAGATGCACATGGGTTTACCCAGGTTCGCCCCCCGGAGGGTAAAGACCTACTCCTGCTAGATTAGATTGTTGGAGAGCGAGTTATAGGGGTGGCGAGCTCGGCATCTAAGCAGCGAGTCGCTTGAGGTGGTATATGATGGAACATGAGTCCTTAGGATACCCTAGGGAGGTTTATATATGAGGCACCTCGCTAGGGTTTACAAGCTACAACCGAAGAAGATAAGGATTCAGAGGTTTTGACCTAATTCGACTAGGCTTCTGTTACGCTTCTGGGCCTCCAGTCTCCATTCGCCAGGCCTGTCCTTCCGTCATAGTCCAGTCGCCGTCCTTCAGGCGCACTCGCAGGCCCTTCAGCCTAATCGGAACGTCCTTCTAGGCATACCCCCTTTGGCATATCCCCATCACGCATAGCTACTGCGGAGAAATTCATCTCTGTGCAACATCAAAAGACCCAGAAATGCCACATGCGGGCCAACAAATTTCCGGAAGTCCTCAAGGTTCTCTTTGAAGGGGACCCAGGGATGCCTTGGCTCGACAACAAGGAGATCTGGTGTACCCAACACCAGTACAAAACACTGCCACGGCTCATGATGTCCTGGCAAATAATCAAGGCCTAGATCAGATTCGGTTGGGCATAAAGCTCCTCACCAAGGGTCTGGAGCAACAGAAGGTCGCGGAATCCGGAAGAGGAAAATTGGTCTCTCAATCTGACCAATGTCGCACGGATCCGGCCTGGAATGATATTAGACCCCAACAGGTTCCGAAACAACATTATAGTTCCGACCATCGGGAAGATAACTACTGAAGAACCGGATATTCAGGGAAATGCCACAGAACCGCACATGACTGGAGCAACGTAGCTCCAGCCGCAGAGCAAGAAGCGATTGCTGCACTGACTTCGAGACACCCTCCCTGGCGAGAGTCGAACAATCGTAGGGAAGACGACAAAGAGAAACGTCGGGAGGAGGACCGTCAAAGGATGCCACCTCCTAGACATGCAAACCGTCCGGCTGAACCCCATCATGGTGGGAATGATAGACGATGGAACGATGGACACCATGCCGAGTCAAGCCGGCAGGGGACTGGTCGCAATGAAGACCCTTCCCAGAACCGGAATAATGATGCTCCAGATGGAGGCCGGCGATCAGCAGAAACAATCCACCTGCACCACCCTCTCCGCCAAGCATCCATCACAATGGCTGTCAAGGAGGCCAAGGAGGGCGTCGTGGTGGGGGAGGTGGTGGCAGAAGCAGAAGCCCAGCTCCAAGGCACCGCAACTATAGCGAACAACCAAGACGGCGTTCCCTGTCACCGAGTGACGCGAGACACCAGATCAACTCTAACATAGAGACGCGACGCTACGAGTCAGATAATATCTACGTGGGTCCAAAATGTTTCGGACCATGTATTCGACAAACAAACTTCCCGGAAGGATTTTCTATCTATGACACATCCAAACCTACGACGGTGTGGCCCGGCCAGATACTTGGCTGCAGGATTTTTTTTCCAGGCTTGCTGCATCGCCAAAGGCAGAAATAGCTTGGTCGCGACCCGATATCTCCCACTTATGTTGCGGAATACGGCACGATCATGGCTTAATGAACTTCCGAGAATACCATCCACAATTGGAATGACATGCAAAGCGAATTCTTTCGGAATTTCGAAGGCACTGATCTGGGAGAGATGATAGAAACAGCGAGCAAGTATGGAGACGCTAACAACGACACAGAGGGATTACTGAACACCCTAGCTGTGCCACAGTTGGCAAAACAACCAAAGCAACAAGCTCAGAAGTGCAAGAATACCTCGGAAGAAAAACCCAACGTGGAAACAGCAGTGGTCACTACTACTTTCAGGTCTGGAGGACGAGGAGGGCGTGTCGATAGCCACGGACGTGGTCGTGGGACGTCAAGAGTCCAGGGTAAGGGAGGCCAGCAACCTGGCAAAACCTACTATTGGGACGATATTGCTGACAACCGTGTGTGCATCACTTAGATGCCAATGGGGGCTTGTCTCACACAAACGCCAAGTCGTTTCAGTTCACATCAACAACGACATCAAGAAAGACGATACCGCTGGCTACAGGGCTAAGCGGAAGAAGGGTAAAAAGAGTCCCAAAAAGAAAAGGAGACCAAGGAAGATCCCGACATGGAGGAAGCTGGCCCTTCAAATCCCAAGTCGGATGGAAAGAAGAACTTCCCAACAAAGAAAGACACTTATGTCACTTTCCTTGGGTCTCAACCAACTAAGGTCAAGAAGGCAGTTTTGCATGAGCTCAATGCAACTGTTCTGGCTGTCCCACAATTCTTGGACTGATCGGAAGTGGTAATCACCTTTGACCGTGTCGATCATCCGCCTAAGTTGCACATGCGAGGAATATACACCTTAGTCGTCTATCCACTTATTGATGGCTGGTTTTTCCAAGACTCTCATGGACGGCGGCAGGAGCATTAATATTTCATATGTCGAAACGCTACATCGGATGCGAATCTCAGAGACACAATTGAATCACAACTCTATGATCTTTCATGGAGTTGTCCCAGTAAGACAAGCAAATTCTCTGGGAGAGATCACTTTTGATGTTACCTTTGGAACTCCAAAGAACTATCGGACGGAACACTTTCCGTCGAAGTTGTCCCGTTCAAGAGCACATACCACGCTATATTCCGACGACCGGCTTACTAGGCTTTTATGGATCGTCTGTGTTACATTTACAATATGATGAAAATTCTAGGTCCCAAAGGCGTGATCACCATCAGGGGAGACCCGAAGAAGGCGCAAGAGTGAGAGGACGAAAATGCCGCCTTTGCTAAAGCCGTGCTGCATGCCCAAGAGTACTAGGAGATCAAGAAGACCATCGACCCGTCCGAGATGCCCGCGACAAAGAAGGAGGTGACAAAGCCGACTCTAGAGTTCAAGGCAATAGAAGAGATGAAGATGACGCCATTAAAGGATGATGACCCCTCCAAGGTGACCCAGATAGGTGTAGGTTTAGACCGCGCATAGGAAATCGCGCTCGTAAAGTTCCTCCAAGAAAATCAAGATATCTTTGCATGGCAACCATCTGACATGACCGGAGTACCTAGGGAACTTACCGAGTACTCTGTAAATGTACATGCAAACGCTAAACCCATCAAACAGTCCTTACGATGTTTCGGCGATGAAAAGTGAAAAGCAATAGCTAAGGAGCTAGCTCGCCTCGAGTTAGGTGGATTCATAGAAGAGGTCATCCACACTGAGTGGTCAGCTAACCCTGTAATCGTCCCTAAAACGGACACCACTGATTTAAGGACATGTGTTGATCCGTTTGCTCTGCCTAGAATTTATCAAGTTATTGATTCTACGGCAGGCTCAGAACTCCTATGTTTTCTCGATGCATATTCCGGTTATCACCAAATTTGGATGAAGGAATTAGACAAAGGCAAAACTTCATTCATAACCCCCTTCGAAACCTTCTGTTTTGTTATGATGCCCTTCTGGCTCAAGAACACAGGAGCTATGTACCAGCGCACGATGCAGCATTGCCTCCACGATCAAATCGGACACAATGTACATGCATATGTGGATGACATTGCGGTGATGTCCAAAAGAAGGAAACCTTAATTTCTGACTTGGAGGAAATATTCACCAATCTACGCAAATACAACATAATGCTTAACCCAAATAAATGTTTCTTTGGAATACCAGCCACAAAATTGTTAGGTTTCATCGTGTCTCAAAGAGGCATAGAGGTGAACCGAGACAAGATTAAGGCTATACTTAATATTTCCAGACCGACTCGCCTGAAGGACGTTCAAAGACTAACTGTACATTGCTGCAGTTAGTCGGTTTGTAAGACGTCTCGGTGAAAGATCCGCACCACTCTACAAGCTCCTGAAAAAGACCAAAAATTTCGTTTGGACTGACGAAGCTGAAGCTGCACTACAAGACCTGAAGGCAGTTCTCTTATCTGCTCCTATCCTTGCAGCACCAGAACCACGGGAACCGATGTTGCTCTACCTCGCTGCGACAAACAGGGTCATCAGTGTCATCATGATGGTGGAGAGACTAGAGGAAAAACAGGAACACCTGGTGCAGCGTCCGACTTACTACTACCTCAGCGAAGTCCTAACTGAATCAAAGCAACGATATCTGCATTATCAAAAGCTGGCTTACAGTGTGTTTTTCGCATCCCGGAAGTTACAGCATTATTTTCAGGAACATCCAATTACCATGGTGAGCACAACTCCCATGAGAGATATAATCAACAACAACGATGCTACAGGACGTGTCGCAAAATGGGGCATATAGCTTTCAACTTTTGACATTGAGTACAACCCTCGTACAACAATCAAATCCAAATCCTTGCTAACTTTGTTGCTGATTGGATAAAGACAATGGATAATATGACCCTCCTAGAGTCGGAAAACTGGACCTTACATTTTGACGGGTCTAAGGCGCTCGGGGGCTCAGGGGCTGGCGTGGTGCTTAAGTCACCCCAAGGAGATAAACTTTTCTATGTGTTGCATATTCACTTCATGGCAACAAATAACATTGCCGAATATGAAGCACTATTGCATGGAATTCGGATTGCTAAGATATTGACATCCGACGTTTGGTGTGTTATGGAGATTCGGATCTTGTTACCCAACAAGTGTCGGATATTTGTAATGCAAATAAACACATGGCAGCATATAGAGCTGTCGTGGATGAATTATCTAAATCATTCGAAGGGTTTGAGATTGAACACATCCCTCGAACAAAAAATAAGGAAGCAGATGCATTATCTTGAATAGTCTCTACACGAAAAAAGGTCCCGGATGGCGCTTTTTTAGAGCACCTCAAAGTTCCCTCTATAAAAGGAGTAGATGAGGAATATCTGACCAAATCCGACTCACCTTTAGTGGCAGTTCTGGCTGTAATTCCCAGTTGGACCCAACCCTACCTTGATTTCTTGGTAGATGGCAAATTACCCGAAGACGCGATTCTGAGCCGGCAGATCGTCCGACGAGCAAAAACCTATACTATAATTAATGGTGAGCTCTATAAATGGAGTGTATCTGGGGTCTTTTAGCGCTACGTATCTCCGGAAGAAGGAGTGGAAATCTTGCGAGAGATCCACGAAGCCGAATACGGCCATCATGCTGTAGCCAAATCTTTAGTGGCAAAAGCTTTTAGACACGGATTTTTGTGGCTTATAGCCAAGGCAGATGCCGAACGGCTGGTCAAGACGTGCAAATGTTGCCAAAAGTACGCTAAACAAGCTCATGTTCCGACTAATCAGCTGCAAACAATACCTATAACATGGCCTTTCACGGTCTGGGGGCTTGACATGGTAGGACCATTTAAACGGGCTCCAAGTGGATTTACTTATCTCTTAGTGATGGTGGATAAATTCACAAAATGGATTGAGGCTCAACCCGTCACCAATTGTGATGGAGAAACGGCCAGAAAATTTGTCGAGGATGTCATAATCTCATACGGTTATCCACATAACATTATCACGGACAACGGGAGTAACTTTTCTATGGGAGAGCTTGCCAAATTCAGCGATGAGCAAAATATCCGGCTTGACATTGCGTCAGTCGCACATCCACAGGCTAATGGACAAGTCGAAAGAGCAAATGGTTTAATCCTACAAGGCCTAAAACCAAGACTCGAAGCACCACTACGATATGGTGCGGGGCTTGGGCAGAGGAATTACCTTCTGTGATACGGAGTTTATGAACAACTCCGAACAGGTTAACCAGATACACACCTTTCTTCTTGGTCTATGGTGCAGAAGCAGTTCTTCCTAGTGATTTGATTCACACTTCTCCCCGAGTTGCTGCATATATTGAAGAGGATGCCGAAATTTCTCGACAAAATGATCTCGACTTAATCAAAGAAGTTCACGTCGTTGCTGAGATGAGATCAACAGCCTATCAGCAGAAGTTACATAAGTATCATAGCTAGAGAGTCAGAAACCGGTCTTTCAATATGGGCGATTTGGTTCTCTGGCTTGTGCAGAAAATAAAGCACAAATTTCCCCAGTATAGGAAGGGCCCTTTCTAGTTAGCCGAGTATTGCACAATGGTTCTTACTATCTAACTGATATGCGGCTAGTCAAAGAAAGACCTTCTACTAAGAAAATAAAGAGAGCTGGAGGCAGTACAGATCCAGAAGAATTAGACAAACCGTAGAATATTGCTCAGCTACATCCATCCTTTTATTCTTAAATTTTTCTTTCTTTGTAATCATATATGTGTACATGTTCAATGAGAAATAAAGTATTGGTTGCCTCAATTTTTTCCGAGAAGTTTTATATTACCATCTTATTTCCAAATAATCATGTCACAGTCGAAAATGCCAGAATACTTGAAAGTACTTTATGTTCATTTTTGTTCTGGTTAAAATTCCATTTCTAAAAATGCTACCTTCGAGTATAAATTTAAATTTTCTAGTTTGTACTTTGGTTATTTATCTGATTGCCGGATGCGGGTATTTTCCGAGTAGTGAATTGTTGGTACTGGAAGCCAGCTTTATTTCCAGGTTTAAACTGGTTTAGCAATTGAGCTCCATTGCTCGACAAAGTTTCTATGTTGAAGGTTGGCCGGCTCACGAAAGGGATGAGGCAGAAAGCCAGATAAAAGATAAGTATAGACAAAAACATAAAGTGCTTATGTAAACATTTCAGGCACGTAAAAATAAAGTCAAAAGTGCTAAATAGAAGTAGCAAATCTTAGCACTAGCAAAAGTATTACACTACTTATTTACAACCCGAATTGTTTCAGAATAACACAATGTTTTTCTGATGCTCTATGATGCAGGGGAAGAGGTAGGAGCTGCCGGATCACTAGAGGACATCGACCTCACCTTGATATCTTTCTGAGATGTTCAAATCCAAAGCGGTTTGTTCTTCGTCAGAGACTTCAGCTGTTACTATCGGCATGCGGAGGAGGCGTCTCCACACGAGTGAAGAAAGGAGCGTCGTAGGCTGGTTCAGATCAGCTACGTGACATCCATATCCAACACAGGAGTCCATGATGGCCTTGATATCTTGCTCTTGTCCGTCTTCATCCACAGTCGAATACCCTCTGGTTACTTGCCAGATTTCCATGCTTCCATGGTGGCTGATAACTATGGTGAGAGCATTCTATGCTGCAGTTCGCGCATAGGACATGTTCCAGTCCTGGATAAGCTGGGGCATCTCCTTGGCCTTGTCTCGCACCTCAAATCCAGACATTCTATTCATGTCCGGAACCTTGAGTACTTCACCAATATCCTCCAAAGTTTGGCGGAAATCGTGAAGAAAATCGCCGACTTGTGTAAGCCGGCTGGTGCGAGACTCGGTCGAGGAAGAATCTAGTATGTTCAGACGACCTACGCATATAATGCAAATGTCAGTAAATTTATCTGAACTCCTAGAGTCGGAAAAAGCAGAAAGTCAGAAAGTGGGAAACATACCGAAGATGACATCGTCAAGTTTGGTCTTCTCTGCCCTAAGGCTCTAGAGTTCAGCCCAAGTGCCTCAGAGATGTCCTTCTCTCCGAATAATGCATCATTGATATCCGAGATCTTTTGGTCTGGGCCATGATCCTTCAATCACGTTCTTCGGTGGCCATAGAAGAGGACTCGAGGACTTGAGCAATGCTCCGCTCGTGATCCACCTTCAACTTGTTCAGCTCCCGACATAAGTTGTGTCTCCACCTCCAGGGTCTTAAGATTTTCGGCTTCTTCAATCATGGCACACGATTGTTTGACAAGTGTTGTAAGCCAAAGAACAACAGTTGAATAAATAATTCGACTATAAAAGAAAGAGCAAGGTTAAGGACTGAAATATTTACCTTCAGCCTCATCCTTAGACAGCTTTAACTGAGAATTTTGAAGACAGAGATCTAATTTCTCTCCGCTTGTTGCAGATATTCGTCAATAATTCCTGGGTATATGAATTAACTTTCTGTAAGTCAGAATAATACCCAGAGTCAGAAGTCTACTAAAGACTCGGGCTAATATTTAACTAATATCAGCACGAGCCTTGGGGCTACACTAGTTCATTCTTTGGCATCCTATGCAAGCATAAATCCAGATGTTCTATCCAACTTCATGCTTGGGGGCTAGAGGATATGATATAAAATAAGGAAAAAAGTGAGTTGGAATTCCGACTTACATGCTGTTCATGAGTGAGCTTGTTCAGGCTCATGTTCACCTCAGTGGTAACCTTCTCGGCGAGGGTTAGAGGATTACTGGTGGTGGTGGAAGCACATCGGCTCTCAGCCTCTCATCGCAAATACGGATTTTCTCGAGAAGCTCAGAGTACTTGACATGCTCTGCTTCTTGTGCCTCCTCCTCGGTAGTGATGTTCCGACTTTCGAAGCATTGCTGGGCCAGCCGTTGGATCTGTTCTACAGATTTCCGAGTAATGCCAGTTTGGCAAGACCCAGATTGCTGAGGAGGTTTCGGCAAAAATCTTTGCCGAGGGATCATTACCCTTTGAGGGTTCACCCTTATCAACTACCAAGTCACCCATGGTGACGTCGGTGTGCGAACCAAGGTTCACGGGCTCAGAATGAAGAGCCGACTCTTCTGCGATGGGCGGAGATGGAGTAATCTCCTGCGCTGTAGAAGGCTCCGGGGCAGGAGTCGGAGGCGTTGTGGTAGGAGCAGTCAAATTCAACTTTGATTGGCACAGGGTTTCGACGAGCCTCCTTTCCCCTTTCCCTTGGTGAGCTGTTTAGCTATGAGGAGGTAATAGAACAAAGATCGTTACACCTCAGAAGGAATTAATAAATAAAATACAGAGACCTTGTGAGGAAAGTCACCTCTTCACAATGGGCACTTCCTTTGTGCCAATGGAAACTGTAGGAGCCAAACACTTTCGATTAAGGGTCTCCGGCAAAGGAACCAGTTCTCCATCATCCTAAGAGATCTTAGGAGGATATCCCTCGGGAGGAGCAAGCTTCGACTCCGGGACGTCAGCAACCTGAAAAGATGAAACATCTCAGTATTGTGGAAAGAAACAATAATGTATAGATGAACACATAATTCGAGTTATTGCTAGAAACTGACTGGTACTACAGGATCATCAGCCGTATGCATGTCCAAAGGCAGCTCCGAGATTTTCCTCTTGATCCGCTCCCTTATCAACCATCTGATTTGGGACTCATAGTCCTTTTCCAAGTAAGGACGGGAGCACATCCGAAGGGGAGTCCTTCTTGTTCATCGTGACAGAGTGCATAAGCCGGTGACCATGGTGTTGGAGAGGATGGATCCAGCGTGCCAACCAGCAGTGGATCAATTGGACCCTTTAAGGCCCTTCATCAGATATTCGATCCGCCTCTTAGCAAGAAGCAGATCATCAGTGAGAGCCGGCGCATCTGCGTCCCAGGACTCTTGGGGCGTGGCGGCACCGTCAACAAAAGCCGGTAAAGCAGTTCCTTTGTCGGTAGCTGGTCTAGCCTTATGATAGAAAAAAGTGGATGGCCATTGTTTCATACACTCACTAGCCTTAATCCTAGGGTAGACACATTCTCTCCTAACAGAAAAAGCTAAGAGTTCCGGTAATATAAGGATTACCGGTGGTGATGGAGTTTCTCCGGGTATGAAAATTGTACCGGAAGAGAATGAGACTTGGCCTAATGCCGAGATACCCCTCGCACAAAGAGGCATAAGCACTCATCTCTAAGAGAGAGTTCAGGGGGAGATGGTGGAGTTGAACTCTATAGTAATCTATAAACTCAGAGAAGAAATCTGAGGGTGGAAATCTCAAACCTGTGTCAAGGTGGGTGCCGAAATGGACCCGCCCGTTGGTGTTGGGGGTGGGGACGATTTTTCCATAGCCGCTCCATCAGTCGCCTGCGCGGAGGAGCTCTTCATTCTCGACGACGTGAAGCTTGGCGTCATCCAGGATGCAGGGGATCTAGACCCTGCTAAAACTCTTCTTCTCCGCTGCTGATGCCATCTGTGTTGTTGGCGCCGTGGCAGAAGGTGAGGCTTCAACCATCTTCTAGGCACCGGTGACCTAGGATGGGCGGCGCTGGGGGATTTTGGGGGAGGCAGAGGAGCTCTATTCATGGGAAGCGTCGAGAGGAAGAAGGAGGCACTAATGGTGGTGAAGAGGAAAGGGAGAAATCTCAACCCTTATACCCTTCATCTGCGTCAAGATTCATGCAATGTAAATAGTAACCGTGACGCGCATCGTGGAAGCAGATGGGTAACCCTCAGGCGATGATTATGCCGCCTCGATCTCCGTGCACGCATTAAAACGACGCCTCGGTTCCACGAAAGGCGGACCCACCAACGGTCGTGCTGACGGGAATGTCTATCAGTGACGTGACTTGACCTTGACTGGTGTCAGGTTACGTCAGAGGCCAAGTTCCGCCTTAGTTTGAATTTCAAGCTGGAAACCCGAATAACGTATTCATAGGTCTGACTCTTTTTTGAGACCCGGATCCTATCCTTTCCTTCGAAGTTTCAGGAACCCTTCAAGATTCTACAAGACGAAGATCAAGCTAGATGATGATGAAATCTGATTCTAGATCTTGCAGGCTTCCGGGGGCTGCTGTTGGGGATATACTTTTTAGGTATCCTCACTGTGCCTCACTGACCAGGGTGGCCCACTTAGGTTAGAGCTTTGCTTCATAGGAAGCCCAGTCAGGGAGAAGAGACGGAGTCCAGTCCGGCTACGGGAAGGCCCAGAAGACTTACGAACATAGGCTTGTTATATTACTTGTAGTTCAAGATGTACTCTATAACCGACTCTTAGTGGTAGCCGGATAGGCCTCTCCTGTCAACCCTAGGCCCGATATATATATAAGCCATCCTAAGGTAAGCCTTTAGGGCACCCTCACAATAGTCTACAATCTCAACTCGCACAGGCAAAACCCTTGTAACCCATATTCTGGCTCTGCCGTATTACTGGATTGCTAGCAGGAGTAGGATCTGTCCAAAGCTGGTGGATACGAACCTTGGTAAACTTGTGTGCTCACCGTCCCAGAATACCGTACGTCTCACACCCCTCTCTTCCGCATGCCTCGAGGGTCGCCTCATGGCGTACTTGTCATCAATCTGGCAAAAATACCTAGTTTGATCTCGTTACTGACATGCACTCTTTTCTCCTTCCCGCGATATAACATTCTAGTGATCACATCACCTGCTTGCAAGCTATCTCAATGTGATATCACCGAGAGGGCCCTGAGTATATCTACCCGTCACCGAGATGGAAAATCCACTCTTGATCCATGAGCCTCAACATAACACTTTCTGAGTACCCAAACCCACCTTTATAGTCACTCTGTTATAGTGTGACATTTGATGTTATCAAAGTACTCTTCCAGTGTTAGCAACTAACATGAACTCATGGTCTAAGGACTAGGATTACTTTGTATGATGTTATAGCAATTTAAACACAATGACTTTGATCGTAATGCTATACTTTGGATGCATGTTCATCACATCATTCGCCAATGCTCTGACTTCGTTATTAACAACATCCAATGTCCATGATGAGGAAACCTTGATCATCTTGTTAATCAACGAGCTAGTTTATAAGAGAGGCATTACTAGGAACCCTTTATTTGTTTATTAAACACACATGTATTAACATTTCCAATTAATACAATTATATCATGCAAAATAAACATTTACCATAAACAAGGAATAAGATAATAATCACTTTATTATTGCCTCTCGGGCATATTCCCTTCACAAACATCCTCCCCTCCTCCGCCTCGGCGCACTTCTCGGCCATGATGAAGAGGTCGGCAATGGTGGTGAGGCTCTCGCCCCGGATGCCGATCTTCTCCCTCATCTTGATGTCTTTCACGCCCTTAGAGAAAGCGGTGATGATGTTGGAGTCCGAGATTTTGTTGATCTTGTTGTGGACTCGGTTGAACCTCTGCAGGAACTTGAAGAGGGTCTCTCCATGCTGCTGGCGTATTTGACGGAGGTTGTAGTAGGTGAGCGGGCGCTCATAGGTCCCCTTGAAGTTGGCGATAAAGAGGGAGCTAAGCTCCACCCATGAGTCGATTGATTCCTCGAGGAGTTTCATCAGCTTGGTACTGGCCATCTCCTTCGGACATAGGGGAACTAGTTTGCCATGACGCGGTCATCTCCTCCCGCATCTTCGATGCCTGTGGTGTAAAGCTGGAGGAACTCACACGGGTTGGTCGTTCTGTCATAGCGCGCCGGCATCTCGGGGCGGAACTTGTGGGGACAGATCACGTAGTGAAGACTCTTGGTGATGGCGAGGCAGCTGTTGGCATGGACTGGCTTGCCGTCAGTGAGGGCACGCGGTTCTACTGACCCACATTAGCAATTTCCTTAACGAGATGGTCCTCACGCTCGTGTGGAGGTGCCAGGACCATGGGAGGCGAGATGATCTAGCAGCTATTTGCAGGCGGTGGAGTGACGTTGTTGGGCTTGGGGGCATCCTCACGGCTGCGAGGCGGGAGCGAGCCCCCAACCCCCGTGCCCCGCCTTCGGGCTGAGCCCACGGGCCCTCGGGGGAGAGGGTGGCGGCGTTGAGGAGCTTAGCTATCTGGTCGCGCCACCTCTCCCTGCCCTGCTTAGCCGGCAGATGGTCTAGGAGCTCGCACACCATGAGCTTGGCGGCCTCCGGGATGAGAAGCTCGAGGTGGCCGTGAGATGACGCGATGCAGGAGAGCGATGTGACACCATGCAAGGAGGGAGTGGGCTCCCGTGACGGGCGGTAGGAGGAGCCCCCTTCGTCCTCCGTCCATGTGACCTGCTCAGAGGAGGCACGCTGTGAAGGCAGCTCCATCTGGGCCTTGCTCGCCATGAAACGGAGGGCTCGCTTGGCGCGCATCTTGTTGCCAGCTGACATGTCGTCGAGGTTATCGACGGTCTTGGAAACACACCTCAACCCCCTACCTGGCGCGCCAAATGTCGGAGATTTATCCCACGAAGGAACTAGAGCCCAATGATCCCTCGGTTCGAGAGGGGGATGAGCATGCAACTCTAAGGAAACCCGGTGACGGCAATGGCGGCAGAGCAAGCACACAATAGAGAGTTGACATGGGTTTTTTACCCAGGTTCGGGAACCTCGTGAGGAGGTAAAGCCCCTACTCCTGGTTGGTGATACATTGCAAATTTATCTATAATTTTTGATGTTCCATGCTTGGTTTTATCCACTTTCTTGTGTTTTGTTCCAACTTTGGAGTACTTTTCATATAATTTCTTGGAGTAACCTATTAACAAGAGCCACAGTGCCAGCTGCCTGTTTTCTGCTGTTTTTGGTTCCAAGAAAGCCAGAAAATGAATATTCTCGGAATTGGACGGGACAAAAGCCAAAGTGCCTATTTCTCCGGAAGTAATCAAGTGACAGAATACGAGAAGGAGAGGTACCAGGGGGCCACCACAACACCTGGTGGCGCGGCCCAGCCTGGCCCGCACCAGGGGGTGGTGAGGCCAGCCCTGGCACCCCCTCGGCCTCTCCTTCCGCCTATATATTGCCCTCGGGACGAAAACCCTAAGTACCCGATCAAAAATCCATGAAAGAGTCTGTAGCCGCCGTCATCTCCATCCCTAGATCAGGAGGGATCTAAAGCTCTTCCCGACACCCTGCCGGAGAGGGCAATTCACCCTGAGGCCTTCTTCATCACCATGCAAGCATCCGGTGTGATGCGTGAGTAGTTCATCCTTGGACTACGGATCCATGTAGTAGCTAGATGGCTGGTTCTCCTCCTTTGTGCTTTCATGTTTAGATCTTGTGAGCTCCGTTCATGATCAAGATCATCTATTTGTAATTCATACATGTTGTGTTTGCGGGGATCCGATGGATATTGAGATGCTATTTCAGATTGATTATTGATTCTATCATGTCTTTATTATTTGAGAACTTGCATGCTTTCCGTTGTTAGTAGCTATCTTGGCCAAGTAGATGCTAGCAACTCCAAGAGTTAGTATTTATGCTCGATAGTGAGTTCATGCCTCTGGTAATCTGGGGAAGTGACAGAAATCTCTAAGGTACTAGATGTGCTGTTGCTACTAGGGAGAAAACAACAATCCTTTGTTCATAGAACAATCGTATTGTTTACTTTACACGCAGTTCGTAAGGCAATAATCTGTTGCTTGCAACTTAATACTGGAGGGGGTTTGGATGATAACCTGAAGGTGGATTATTAGTCATAGATGAAGTTGGATGGCGGTCTATGTATTATGTTGTAATGCCCAATCAAGTCTCAGAGGAGTCAAGATGATTAGTATATGCATGTATTGCTTTCTCGGTGTTTGTCAATTGCCCCGCTATAATTTGTTCACCCAGCATGTTATCTATCTAAGGAGAGCCACCTCTAGTGAACTATGGATCCCGGTCCTTTTCTTTACATACAATCTATAAACTGTTTCTGCTTTGTGTTTACTTTCTGCAAACTTTTACTTCTTTCCATTCGATACGTTTAATCCTTTGTTTTCCGCAAAACACGGTGAGATTGACAACCTCATCGCAAGTTGGGGACAAAGTTCTGTGTTTGTGTTGTACAGGTCTCCACGTTGCTACTAGCACCGGTAGTGCGCCCTACCAAAGCTCAGCTAGTAACACCTTTGGGGTGTTTCCTTGCTCCTACTGGTTCGATTAAACCTTGGTTTCATAACTGAGGGAAAACTTACTGATGTGCTCATCATACCTTCCTCTTGGGGTTCCCAATGAGCTCTACGTCGAAAGTCGAGCGCATCAAGATGTTTTCTGGCGCCGTTGCCGGGGAGTCAAGGACATCTTCACAAGGGGAGTCCCTCATAACCAATATCTTTACTTTGTTGTTTTTGTTTTGCTTAGTTTCTTTTTGCTTTGTTTGCTTGTTTTGTTCTTCAAAAACTCAAAAACACACAAAAAAAATAGTTTTACTTGTTTGTTTTCTTATTTGAAAACCCAAAAAAATGACTACTCTTGAAAACACTAAGTTGTGTGACTTCACTAGCACCAACAACAATGATTTTATGAGCACACCAATTGCTCCACCTGTGGCTGAAAATACTTTCTTTGAGATAAAACCTGCTTTACTCAATCTTGTTATGAGAGAGCAATTTTCTGGTATTGGTAATGAAGATGCCGCTTCCCATCTAAATAACTTTGTTGAAGTTTGTGAGATGCAAAAGCATAGGGATATAGATGGTGATATTATTAAGATGAAATTGTTTCCTTTCTCTTTGAGAGGAAAAGCTAAAGAATGGTTGAATTACTTAACTAGGAATAGTATTGATTCTTGGACTAAGTGCAAAGATGCTTTTATTGGAAAATACTATCCTCCTGCTAAGATTATATCCATGAGAAGTGAAATAATGAAGTTTATACAACTTGATAGTGAGCATGTTGCTCAAGCTTGGGAAAGAATGAAATCTTTGGTAAAGAATTGTCCCACTCATGGACTGACTGCTTGGATGATCATCCAAACTTTTTATGCAGGATTGAACTATTCTTCAAGGAACCTATTGGATTCAGCTGCTGGAGGTACCTTTATGACCATCACTTTGGGTGCTGCAACAAAACTTCTAGACAATATGATTGTTAATTATTCTAATTGGCATACTGAGAGAGCTCCACAAGGTAAGAAGGTAAATTCTGTTGAGGAAACCTCCTCCTTGAGTGATAAGATTGATATAATTATGTCTATGCTTGTTAATGGGAAAGCCCATATTGATCCAAATAATGTTCCTTTAGCCTATTTGGTTGCCCAAGAAGAGCAAGTTGATGTGAACTTCGTAAGAAATAACAACTTTGGCAACAATGCTTATGGTAATAATGCTTATAGGAATAATTTTGGTAACAACAATTATAAGCCATATCCTCCCAACAATGGTAATGCTTATGGAAATTCTTACAAGAATAATAAGAGTGCTCCCTCTGAACTTGAAGTTATGCTTAAAGAGTTTATTAGTAAACAAACTGCTTTCAATAAAACTATTGAGGAAAAACTCTCTAATGCTGAAAGAAATATAGCATCTTTGGTTGAAGCTCAATCTACTTTGAATAAAATGGCTACTAAACCTAAAACTAATAAGAATCCCTTTGCAGCTACTAATGCCATACAAGTAATAATTGATGAAAATGTTAGACTATTAGCTGAATTACATGCTAAGTGAGAAAGAGAAGATGAAATTGCTAGAAACATTAGTGTTTCTACTATAACCACCACTAGTGTTGAGGCTAGTAATAGTTCTATTACTTTAGATGATAAAGTTGATTTTGATATTGATGTTTGCAATATCTCTGAAGTTATTAAGTTCCTACAAAAGCTTGCTAAAAGTCCTAATGCTAGTGCTATGAACATGGCTTTTACAAAACACATTACTGATGCTCTCATAAAGATTAAAGAAGAAAAGATGAAACATAAAGCTTCTATTCATATAAAGCAAGAAGATGGTTGGGAACCCATCATTAATATGAAAGTGAATGACTTTGATTTCAAAGCTTTGTGTGATCTTGATAGTAGTGTTTCTATTATGCCTAGAAGGATTTATGATATGCTTGATTTGCCTCCTCTTGAAGATTGTTATTTGAATGTCCCACTTGATGCTAATGCTAAAAAGAAACTCATGGGAGTATTAATGATGTTCTTATTATGGTTAACGATTCCTATGTCCCCGTTGATTTCTATGTTTTGGATGTTGAATCAATGCTTCTTGTCCTATTACTTTGGGAAGACCTTTTCTTAGAACTGTTGGTGCCATCATTGATATGAAAGAAGGCACCATTAAATATCAACTCCCACTTAAGAAAGGTATAGAACACTTCCCTAAAAAGAGATAAAATATTTCTTTTGCTTCTCCTATGAGAACAAAATTTGATCTTAATGCTTCTTCATTTGAGAACACTTGATTCTTTCTTTGCTTCTTATGCCTAACTTAAAGGCGTTAAAGAAAAGTACTTATTGGGAGATAACCCAAACGTTTTAGATGAGTCTTGGAAGTTATTACCTCTGTAATAACCTCTCCTTATCATTTTTATTTGCTTTTTGTGCCAAGAGTAACCTCTAATGAGAGAGAAGTAATGATTCGGAAAGTTGATGTCCCGAAACAGATTTCTGTGCTTCACCGTAAAAATTAGTGAGAGAGCTATGTATTTCGGATTGAGCTGTAATATTTTTTGCTTCTGCCCCAGGTTGTTATGTAACTTCGGTTAGTTCAACACTTTTTTATTTGAGTAACAGAAGGTCTTCGAAAAAATTCGTCTTTACCTGCTGGTCTGTTTTGACAGATTTCTGCCATTTTCTGCATTTGCTTCTTGTGGTTTCCTTTTTGAGTTTTTTTGGGGAATTGAGCTTTTTGAGGGAAGTGCTACAGTAGATAGTGTTCTAATGGAAGTTTATTTGGTGTTATAACTGAACCTTAAGACTTATTTATCTTAAGTGCACTAATGTTGCTAATGAGATTGTGTGAAGTTTTGTATGAAGGAAAATTTTCAGGTGTATGGAAGGAATGAGTAATGAGATGAAGGATGGACTAAAGCTCAATCTTGGGGATTCCACACGTGTCACGCCAAGAAATATCCAAGAAGTACAACCATCAAAGCTTGGGGATACCCAAGGCATCCCCTTCTTCATCAATAAAAATCCCAGGTTTCTTCCAAACGCTTCATTTTTATTGTTTCATGCACAGTTGTGTTTTTCTTGGAGCGTTTTCTTTTTCATTTTTGTTTTGGGTTTTAGTTTGCTTGGTTTGCTTAGTTTTCTTAATAAATTGGTTGGACCCTGTCTTTCTTACATTTGGTTTGCAAATAGTTTGGTTTGGTTTGGAAAAGAGTAGGAAAGTTCATATTTATGTGGTAAAAAGAGCTCGTTTTTGACTGTGGCCTATGCTTTGTCATGCCATGCTTGATATTGTTTTGGCTTTATGCTTAATATTCTTTGCTTTAGCATGACTTGTTATAAACAATTGAGATTGCTTAATGTGCCTTGGATGAATCATGCGTTGTTTTAGCATATTAAAGCATAGTATAGTGGTATTCTCCTTTGATGCTTTATTTGGGTTGACTTGGCGCATGCTCACACCATGTTATGACTATCTCAAGTCACCATAGCCTGTATGATCCTTTAGTTTTCAACTTGTAGTATCACTTTATGCTTTGATCAATGATGTTTTGTCGCTCTGCATGATTATGGCCATTATTGCTCTCTTAGTTTGTCGCTCCCAGTCTTTTGCTAGCCTCCACAACAAAGTATGAGTTCCACTCATGCATCCAACTCCCTAAACCAAGTTATTCCAAAGATTCCACCATACCTACCTACTAGCTTGTGCTATTCTAAGTAAATTCATGCTTTTGTTTACCTTCCACTTGTTATGAGAAAACTAGTGATTAAAGCTCTCACGAACTTGATGGCACACTTTACTTTTTGCCTCTAATAAACTTGAACCATTGTGTCCTTCTTTGTTGCGTATATGCTTGCGCTTTATAAGTTGAAATTAGCAGAACCATGTTTCATGGGGAACGCTTTCAACATTGCACTTGTACTTTGTACCCCGTTGATATCATGTTCTTTTGCTTACGGATCCTGGCGGTGTGAAATTAAAGTGGAACTTGTAAGATCATGGAGTTTGTATGTGTGTTAGATAAACGCCTGGGCCGCTAGCCTAAGCCATGCCTAATCATGGAGGAAACTTGCAGCATCACCATAATGAGCACTATATGAAGCATCCTCAATAAAAACCTATGCAAATAGCAAATAAAAAGATCGCTGAGATGCTCATTGTCTTCTTGCCTTGTCATTTTTATTATGGGAAAGCTCCCGTATCATGTGCAAGGGGTACCCCGTTGGCGGTTCTTAATGATACACATATACTTACAATGACAAGAGCTTACTCGTGACTAAAGTTGAGTAGCATGAGGATCGGTCTTCGTAACTAAGGGGCATGAGATTTCGGTTTATAACTTGTCAAGCATATCCTCTTAGTTGTGTCACTTTAACCTTAATCACCTTCAAGATGCTTATGATAGGGGCAATGAGAGCTGAAAACTACAAGTACCATAATTTTTGGAAGCTCTTTATGTGACTTGAATCCCTACTTCCTTTTACAAAGGCCTTTCTTCCACCATTATATTGAGTCTCCACCTTCTATCTTTATGCACCTACTTTGAGAGCATAGTGGCCATTCATAGTTCTATGTGCATTGTCCCAAGACTAGTTGATTGATGCATAACTTGTTATTGCTTGTTTTAAACTATTGTATCTAGTCACTCTTATGAACTTGGAAGGTGTCCTATGCATTTATATTTGCTACTCTATTGAGGGACAAGCTAAATACTATTATGCTATGTTTTCTTTTTGTGAAACAAACAAACGTCTTGCAAAGCATTGTTATTCATGAATCTTTTGTTTGTGTCTTTTCATGTTGCATCATAGTTTCTTTGCTTATTGCTAGAACTTTGTCTTTCATGTTATGATTGAAGTACTATGATCCCAGCTTTGAATGTTTTGCAAATACTTTGATCAAGTCTTTGATGGTGCATGTCACCTCAAAAATTATTCTTTCTTTTTATCACTTACCTACTCGAGGACGAGCAGGAGTTAAGCTTGGGGATGTTGATACATTGCAAATGTATCTATAATTTTTGATGTTCCATGCTTGGTTTTATCCACTTTCTTGTGTTTTGTTCCAACTTTGGAGTACTTTTCATATGATTTCTTGGACTAACCTATTAACAAGAGCCACAGTGCTAGCTGCCTATTTTCTGCTATTTTTGGTTCCAGGAAAGTCAGAAAATGAATATTCTCGGAATTGGACGGGACAAAAGCCAAAGTGCCTATTTTTCTGGAAGTAATCAAGTGCCAGAATACTAGACGGAGAGGGAGCAGGGGACACCACACCACCTGGCGGCGTGGCCCAGCCTGGCCCGTGCCAGGGGGTGGTGAGGCCAACCCTGGCACCCCCTCGGCCTCTCCTTCCGCCTATATATTCCCCTCGGGACGAAAACCCTAAGTACCCGATCAAAAATCCATGAAAGAGTCTATAGCCGCCGTCATCTCCATCCCTAGATCGGGAGGGATCTGAAGCTCTTCCCGGCACCCTGCCGGAGAGGAGAATTCACCCTGGAGGCCTTATTTATCACCATGCAAGCCTCCGGTGTGATGCGTGAGTAGTTCATCCTTGGACTATAGATCCATGTAGTAGCTAGATGGCTGGTTCTCCTCCTTTGTGCTTTCATGTTTAGATCTTGTGAGCGCCGTTCATGATCAAGATCATCTATTTGTAATTCATACATGTTGTGTTTGCGGGAATCTGATGGATATTGAGATGCTATTTCAGATTGATTATTGATTCTATCATGTCTTTGTTATTTGAGATCTTGCATGCTTTCTGTTGTTAGTAGCTATCTTGGCCAAGTAGATGCTAGCAACTCCAAGAGTTAGTATTTATGCTCGATAGTGGGTTCATGCCTCTGGTAATCTGGGGAAGTGATAGAAATCTCTAAGTGTTGGAGATATGCCCAAGAGGCAATAATAAAGTGGTTATTATTATATCTTTATGTTTATGATAAATGTTTACATCCCATGCTATAATTGTATTATTAGGAAACACTAATACATGTGTGTTTTGTAAACATAAAAGAGTCCCTAGTAAGCCTCTTGTTAAACTAGCTTGTTGATTAATGGATGATCATGGTTTCCTGATCATGGATATTGGATGTCGTTAATAACAAGGTTATATCATTAGGAGAATGATGTGATGGACACACACACCCATAGTAAGCGTAGCATAAGATCAAGTCATTAAGTTCGTATTGCTGTAAGCTTTTAAATGCATAGTAACCTAATCCTTCGACCATGAGGTTATGTTAATCACCATCACCGGATGGATACTTTGATGACATCAAACACCGCTTCGTAACTGGGTGGTTATAAAAGTGTCATTGGGTATTCTGAAAGTATGTGTTGAAGCGCATGAACCAAGATTGGGATTTGTCAATCCATATGACGGATAGATATGCTCTGGGCCCTCTCGGTGGAATGTCATCTAGTTAGCTTGCAAGCATGTGACTAGGTCACAAGGGATGACATATCATGGAACGAGTAAAGAGTACTTATCAGTAATGAGGTAGAACTAGGTATGGAGATACCAACGATCAAACCTCGAATAAGTATAGTATCGCGAGACAAAGGGAATTGGTTTCATATGTAAATGGTTCAATCGATCGCGAAGTCATCGTTGAGTATGTGGGAGCCATTATGGATCTCCAGGTCCCGCTGATGGTTATTGATAGGAGATGTGTCTCTATCATGTCTACATATTCACGAACCGTAGGGTGACACACTTAAGGTTCGAAGTTGTTTTAAGTAGATATGGAATGTGCGTTGGAGACCGAATGTTGTTCGGAGTCTCAGATTGGATTCGGGACATCACGAGGAGATCCGGAATGGTCCGGAGAATAAGATTCATATATAGGAGATCATTTTATGAGTTAGGAAATGTTCCGGAGTGTTTGTATGAGGATTCTAGAAGGTTTCGAAATGTTCCGGAAGGTTCTAGAAGATATCTTGGAGTTTGCTTGAAAATCAAGATAGGGATCAAGGAGTCCTGGTGGGTCAAGACACGGATTCGTGGGGGAGGAGGACTCCTCCCCCCTCCCCAAATTCGTTGGCCATAGAGGAGGGGAGTCCTACAAGGACTCCCCCTTCCCAGGCGCGCCTCCTCCCCTTAAATAGAAGGGCAGGGGCGCCCCCTCCACACACGCTCTCATAACGTCTAATCTCTGCCGCCTCTCTCCTCCACCATATTCTGCACAGGCATAGGCGAAGCCCTGCAGAATTCTCTACTCCACCACCACCACCACGCCGTCGTGCTGCTGGGATTCCGTGGAGAAGATCTACTACCTCCGCTGCTCGCTGGAACGGGGAGAGGAAGGTCTGCTTCGACTCCGCACATGTGACCGACTGCGGAAGCGCTGCCGAATCGTGGCGCCGGAAGGATCGTCTACTTGACCAAGGGCGGAAGCGCTGCTGGAACGCGACGCCGGAAGGATCGTCTACTTGACCGAGGGCGGAAGCGCTGCTGGATCGCGACGCCGGAAGGATCGTCCACACGATCTTGAGATCGGCAAGTGATCGACTACATCAACCACGAGATCTAATCTCGTTAACGCTTTCGGATCTATGAGGGTTAGTTCCTATCTATCTCGTTGCTCATGTCTCATAGATTAGATCTTGGCTTTTATCTAGATTAGATCTAGGTTTTGTTCGTTCTTGCGGTAGAAATTTTTTGTTTTCCATGCTACGAACCCATCACTAAGGTACTAGATGTGCTGTTGCTACTAGGGAGAAAACAACAATCCTTTGTTCATAGAACAATCGTATAGTTTACTTTACACGCAGTTCATAAAGCAATAATCTGTTGCTTGCAACTTAATACTGAAGGGGGTTCGGATGACAACCTGAAGGTGGATTATTAGTCATAGATGAAGTTGGATGGCGGTCTATGTATTATGTTATAATGCCCAATCAAGTCTCCGAGGAGTCAAGATGATTAGTATATGCATGTATTGCTTTCTCGGTGTTTGTCAATTGCCCTGCTGTAATTTGTTCACCCAGCATGTTATCTATCTAAGGAGAGCCACCTCTAGTGAACTATGGATCCCTGTCCTTTTCTTTACATACAATCTATAAACTGTTTCTGCTTTGTGTTTACTTTCTGCAAACTTTTACTTCTTTCCATTCGATACGTTTAATCCTTTGTTTTCCGCAAAACACGGTGAGATTGACAACCTCATCGCAAGTTGGGGACAAAGTTCTGTGTTTGTGTTGTACAGCTCTCCATGTTGCTACTAGCACCGGTAGTGTGCCCTACCAAAGCTCAGCTAGTAACACCTTTGGGGTGTTTCCTTGCTCCTACTGGTTCGATTAAACCTTGGTTTCATAACTGAGGGAAAACTTACTGATGTGCTCATCATACCTTCCTCCTTGGGTTCCCAACGAGCTCTACGTCGAAAGTCGAGCGCATCAGTTGGTTGTATTGCTCGTGTGCTTCGCGAGGGTACAATGGTGGGTGAAAGTCTAGGGTTTCAGATCTCAGGGATTGATCCCTTCCAAGGTAGGATATGGGATCCTTATATGGGGTGGCGTCCAGCCTCTTCCCCCAGTCTATCAGAGGGAAGGGTCACCACAATGTCATTCCCTAGAGTCCTAGTCTACAGGGTTGCTTTTTGGTGGACCGGGTCTAGGACGTCGGGCGCTTCTTCATCCATTGGTAAAGTAGCCTTTTTTTCCTCGTTTGTACTTGTCTGGTGCTTCCCATTGTCTCCCTTGCACCAAATCAGCAAGGTGGTGCGCCTGCCGCGCTGATCTCGTATGTCCTTCTGCTACAAAAAGGGGGTGTAGACCATATCTTCCCTTACCGAGGCGCACTAAGGGCACACAGCCACTATGCCCCTTGTCGGGACTTGCCCCACCTACTGACCTCTGGGTGAAGCTCCCGGTGGGCCCCGGGGTACGCCTCTGGGCACCCGCGGTTGGGCCCTATGGATACTCCCCGCCGGGAGGGTATCCCCTTGCGAAGTGGACCCTTGCGAGGGCTCCTTCGGCGGTTCCTGTCTCTGGTGGTGCTTAAGCCTCTTGAATGTACGCTTTCTTAGAGGCGCTGGGGGCCGCTAACCGTTGGGGCATGGCACCCCGATTGCTAGGACCCCAACAAACTACACACATGATATTTGATCAAAATATTCCATTAGTTAAAATAATATGCACTAATCTTGGGTGGATCGCCCCTATTTTTATATGAGGGTGAGGTATTGGTGGATTAGGTGCGTATAAGTGAGAGACCTCACTATAATCCTCCTTACCACTTCCCTTTTTCGAAGAGGAACTTTTATTCTTATCTCCATCCTCCAACTCCTCTTGATGGGAGTTAGCCTTAGCTTTGGCAATGGACTTGAGTCTTCGATATATGTCTTCATGGTATTCACCATCCAACATGTAAAAACCTTCCGCTTTATTGCTTAAAGCATCATACTGGTTTCCCCTCATGCTCTTATTTTTGATGAACAACTCTGTTAGGGCATCCCAAGCTTTCTTTGTGGTGTTGATATGTTCAATGTGTGGCATGTCCATGGGAACCACACCAAGTCGGATCATGTGCAAATAAGTGGCATTGATTAGACTATCAACCACTTATCTTCGTGTCATATTTGATGGATCTACAACATGAAGTTCATTCACAATAATCTTCCACAACTCGATTTACGAACTGCACACATGAGATTTCATCAAAAATTTCCATTGGTTAAAATAAGATGCACTAAGCTTGGGTGGATCACCCCTATTTTTTATATGAGGGTGAGGGATTGGTGGACCAGGTGAGTATAAGTGAGAGACCTCACTATAATCCTCCTTACCACTTCCCTTTTTCGAAGAGGAACTTTTATTCTTATCTCCATCCTCCAACTCCTCTTCATGGGAGTTAGCCTTAGATTTCTCTTTCGAAAGAGGAGTTGTAGCCTCAACAGTAGAGGGTGGTGCGGTTGTGTTGGGTTGCAACAGACGTGTCATCATGTCATGCATTTCTTGCAATCGAGTCTCCATGGTCTTA
>OU342741.1:245949024-246141888 GCA_910589775.1 Avena eriantha | reverse complement strand
CTTTTCACAAGCCAACATATGGATCCACTAGTGTCATTGCATGTGTGTTCTTATCCTAAACCAGCACTAGAGTCATTCCATGTATGTTCTTTTCATGAACCACATCTATAGTCATTGCATGTCTATTCTTTTCATAAACCACGTGGATCCACTAGACATTGCATGTGTGTTCTTTTCACAAACCAAATATGGATCCACTAGAGTCATTTCATGTGTGTTCTTATCCTAAACCATCACTAGAGTCATTGCTTGTGTGTTCTTTTAATAAACCACATCAAGAGTCATTGCATGTCTGTTCTTTTAATAAACCACATGGATCCACTAGAGTCATTGCATGTGTGTTCTTTTCATGAACCACATATGAATCCACTGTAGTCATTGCATGTGTGTTCTTTTCACAACCCACGTATGGATGAACAAATGTTATTGCATGTGTGTTCTTTTCATGAACCAAATATGGATCCACCAATGTCATTGCATGTGTGCCCTTTCCACAAACCACATATGCATGCACCAGAGTAATTGCATGTGTATTCTTTTCATAAAACACATATGGATCAACCAATGTCATTGCATGTCTGTTCTTTCCACAAACCACATATCGATCCACTAGAGTCAATGCATGTGTGTTCTTGTCCTAAACCAGCACTAGAGTCATTGCTTGTGTGTTCTTTTCATAAACCACATATGGATCCACAAGAGTCATTGCATGTGTGTTCTTTTCACAAATGACATATGGATACAGTAGAGTCATTGCATGTCTGTTCTTTTCACAAACCACATGGAGCCACCACTTTCATTGAATGTGTGTTCTTTTCACAAACCACATATGGATCCACTAGTGGCATTGCATGTGTGTTCTTTTCATTAACCACATATGGATCCACTAGAGTCATTACATGCGTGTTATTTTCATTAACAACTTCTAGAGTCATTGCATGGTTGTTCTTTTCATAAACCACATGGATCCACTAGAGTCATTGCATATTTGTTCTTTTCACAGACCACATATGGATCCACTAGATTCATTGCATGTTTGTTCTTTTTATAAAGCACATCGATCCAACAATGTCATTGAATGTGTTTTCTTTTACAAACCACATATGGATCCACTAGTGTCATTGCATGTATGTTCTTTTCATTAACCACATATGGATCCACTAAAGTCATTACATGTGTGTTATTTTCATTAACCACTGCTAGAGTCATTGCATGTATGATCTTTTCATAAACCACATGGATCCACTAGGAGTCATTGCATCTATTTTTTTCACAAACCACATATGGATCCACTAGAGTTCATTGCTTGTGTGTTCTTATCCTAAACCAGCACTAGAGTCATTACATGTGTGTTCTTTTCATTAACCACAGCTAGAGTCATTGCATGTCTGTTCTTTTCATAAACCACGTGGATCCACTAGAGTCATTGCTTGTGTGTTCTTTTCACAAACCACCTATGGATCCAGTAGAGTCATTGCATGTGTGTTCTTTTCACAAACCACAAATGGATCTAGTAGTGTCATTGAATGTGTGTTGTTTTCACATACCACAGCTAGAGTCATTGCATGTGTGTTCTTTTCCTAAACCACATATGGATCCACCAGAGTCATTGCATGTTTGTTCTATTTATAAACCACATGGATCCACCAATGTCATTGAATGTGTGTTATTTTCACAAACCTCATATGGATCTACCAGTGTCATTGTATGTGTGTTCTTTTCATTAACCACATATGGATCCACTAGAGTCATTGCATGTGTGTTCTTTTTATTCACCGCAGCTAGAGTCATTGCATGTATGTTCTTTTCATAAACCACGTGGATCCACTAGAGTCATTGCATGTGTGTTCTTTTCACAAACCACATATGGATCCACTAGAGCCATTGCATGTGTGTTCTTATGCTAACCAGCAATAGAGTCATTGCTTGTGTGTTCTTTTCATAAACCACATACGGATCCACTAGAGTCATTGCATGTGTGTTCTTATCATAAACCACATGGATCCACCAGTATCATTGCATGTGTGTTCTTTTCATGAACCACAACTAGAGTCATTGCATGTATGTTCTTATCCAAAACTAGCACTAGAGTAATTGCATGTGTATTCTTTTCATAAACCACATCAAGGGTCATTGCATGTATGTTCTTTTCATAAACCACGTGGATCCACTAGAGTCATTGCATGTGTGTTCTTTTCACAAACCACATATGGATCCACTAGAGCCATTGCATGTGTGTTCTTATGCTAACCAGCAATAGAGTCATTGCTTGTGTGTTCTTTTCATAAACCACATACGGATCCACTAGAGTCATTGCATGTGTGTTCTTATCATAAACCACATGGATCCACCAGTATCATTGCATGTGTGTTCTTTTCATGAACCACAACTAGAGTCATTGCATGTGTGTTCTTATCCAAAACCAGCACTAGAGTAATTGCATGTGTATTCTTTTCATGAACCACATCAAGGGTCATTGCATGTCTGTTCTTTTTATAAACCAGATGGATCCACTAGAGTCATTGCATGTGTGTTCTTTTCACAAACCACATATCGATCCACTAGTCATTGCATGTGTGTTCTTGTCCTAAACCAGCACTAGAGTCATGGCTTGTGTGTTCTTTTCATAAACCACATATGGATCCGCCAGAGTCATTGCATGTGTGTTCTTATCATAAACCACATGGTTCCACCAGTATCATTGCATGTGTGTTCTTTTCATGAACCACAACTAGAGTCATTGCATGTGTGTTCTTTTCACAAATGACATATGGATCGACCTGTGTCATTGAATGTGTGTTCTTTTCACAAACAATAGCTAGAGGCATTGCATGTGTGTTCTTTTCCTAAACCACATATCGATCCACATGAGTCATTGCATGTTTGTTCTTTTTATAAAGCACATGGATCCACCAGTGTCATTGAATGTGTGTTCTTTTCCACAAACCACATATGGATCAACCAGTGTCATTGCATGTGTTTTCTTTTCATTAACCACATATGGATCCCCTAGAGTCATTGCATGTGTGTTCTTTTCATTAACCACAGCTAGAGTCATTGCATGTACTTTTCATAAACTACATGGATCCACTAGAGTCATTGAATGTGTGTTCTTTTCACAAACAAAATATGGATCCTCTAGAGTCATTGCATGTGTGTTCTTTTCACAAACCACAAATGGATCCACCGGTGTCATTGAATGTGTATTCTTTTCAGAAACCACAACTAGAGTCATTGCATGTGTGTTCTTTTTCTAAACCACATATGGATCGACCACAGTCATTGCATGTTTGTTCTTTTTATAAACCACATGGATCCACCAGTGTCATTGAATGTGTGTTCTTTTCACAAACCTCATACGGATCCACCAGTGTCATTGCATGTGTGTTCTTTTCATTAACCACATATGGATCCACTAGAGTCATTGCATGTGTGTTCTTTTTATTCACCGCAGCTATAGTCATTACATGTATGTTCTTTTCATAAAACACGTGGATCCACTAGAGTCATTGCATATGTGTTCTTTTTCACAAACCACATATTGATCCACTAGAGTTCATTGCATGTGTGTTCTTATCCTAAACCAACACTAGAGTCATTACATGTGTGTTCTCTTCATTAACCACAGTTAGAGTCATTGCATGTCTGTTCTTTTCATAAACCAGATGGATCCAGTAGAGTCATTGCATGTGTGTTCTTTTCACAAATCACATATGGATCAACTAGAGTCATTGCATGTGTGTTCTTATCCAAAACCAGCACTAGAGTAATTGCATGTGTGTTCTTTTCATAAACCACATCAAGGGTCATTGCATGTCTGTTCTTTTTATAAACCACATGGATCCACTAGAGTCATTGCATGTGTGTTCTTATCCAAAACCAGCACTAGAGTAATTGCATGTGTGTTCTTTTCATAAACCACATCAAGGGTCATTGCATGTCTGTTCTTTTTATAAACCACATGGATCCACTAGAGTTCATTGCATGTGTGTTCTTATCCTAAACCAACACTAGAGTCATTCCATGTGTGTTCTCTTCATTAACCACGGTTAGAGTCATTGCATGTCTGTTCTTTTCATAAACCAGATGGATCCACTAGAGTCATTGCATGTGTGTTCTTTTCACAAATTACATATGGATCAACTAGAGTCATTGCATGTGTGTTCTTATCCAAAACCAGAACTAGAGTAATTGCATGTGTGTTCTTTTCATAAACCACATCAAGGGTCATTGCATGTCTGTTCTTTTTATAAACCACATGGATCCACTAGAGTCATTGCATATGTGTTCTTTTTCACAAACCACATATTGATCCACTAGAGTTCATTGCATGTGTGTTCTTATCCTAAACCAACACTAGAGTCATTCCATGTGTGTTCTCTTCATTAACCACAGTTAGAGTCATTGCATGTCTGTTCTTTTCATAAACCAGATGGATCCACTAGAGTCATTGCATGTGTGTTCTTTTCACAAATCACATATGGATCAACTAGAGTCATTGCATGTGTGTTCTTATCCAAAACCAGCACTAGAGTAATTGCATGTGTGTTCTTTTCACAAACCACATATCGATCCACTAGTCATTGCATGTGTGTTCTTGTCCTAAACCAGCACTAGAGTCATGGCTTGTGTGTTCTTTTCATAAACCACATATGGATCCGCCAGAGTCATTGCATGTGTGTTCTTATCATAAACCACATGGTTCCACCAGTATCATTGCATGTGTGTTCTTTTCATGAACCACAACTAGAGTCATTGCATGTGTGTTCTTTTCACAAACGACATATGGATCCACCTGTGTCATTGAATGTGTGTTCTTTTCACAAACAATAGCTAGAGGCATTGCATGTGTGTTCTTTTCCTAAACCACATATCGATCCACATGAGTCATTGCATGTTTGTTCTTTTTATAAAGCACATGGATCCACCAGTGTCATTGAATGTGTGTTCTTTTCACAAACCACATATGGATCAACCAATGTCATTGCATGTGTTTTCTTTTCATTAACCACATATGGGTCCACTAGAGTCATTGCATGTGTGTTCTTTTCATTAACCACAGCTAGAGTCATTGCATGAACTTTTCATAAACTACATGGATCCACTAGAGTCATTGAATGTGTGTTCTTTTCACAAACAAAATATGGATCCTCTAGAGTCATTGCATGTGTGTTCTTTTCACAAACCACAAATGGATCCACCGGTGTCATTGAATGTGTATTCTTTTCAGAAACCACAACTAGAGTCATTGCATGTGTGTTCTTTTTCTAAACCACATATGGATCGACCACAGTCATTGCATGTTTGTTCTTTTTATAAACCACATGGATCCACCAGTGTCATTGAATGTGTGTTCTTTTCACAAACCTCATATGGATCCACCAGTGTCATTGCATGTGTGTTCTTTTCATTAACCACATATGGATCCACTAGAGTCATTGCATGTGTGTTCTTTTTATTCACCGCAGCTATAGTCATTACATGTATGTTCTTTTCATAAAACACGTGGATCCACTAGAATCATTGCATATGTGTTCTTTTTCACAAACCACATATTGATCCACTAGAGTTCATTGCATGTGTGTTCTTATCCTAAACCAACACTAGAGTCATTCCATGTGTGTTCTCTTCATTAACCACAGTTAGAGTCATTGCATGTCTGTTCTTTTCATAAACCAGATGCATCCACTAGAGTCATTGCATGTGTGTTCTTTTCACAAATCACATATGGATCAACTAGAGTCATTGCATGTGTGTTCTTATCCAAAACCAGCACTAGAGTAATTACATGTGTGTTCTTTTCATAAACCACATCAAGGGTCATTGCATGTCTGTTCTTTTTATAAACCACATGGATCCACTAGAGTCATTGCATGTGTGTTCTTATCCAAAACCAGCACTAGAGTAATTGCATGTGTGTTCTTTTCATAAACCACATCAAGGGTCATTGCATGTCTGTTCTTTTTATAAACCACATGGATCCACTAGAGTTCATTGCATGTGTGTTCTTATCCTAAACCAACACTAGAGTCATTCCATGTGTGTTCTCTTCATTAACCACAGTTAGAGTCATTGCATGTCTGTTCTTTTCATAAACCAGATGGATCCACTAGAGTCATTGCATGTGTGTTCTTTTCACAAATCACATATGGATCAACTAGAGTCATTGCATGTGTGTTCTTATCCAAAACCAGCACTAGAGTAATTGCATGTGTGTTCTTTTCACAAACCACATATCGATCCACTAGTCATTGCATGTGTGTTCTTGTCCTAAACCAGCACTAGAGTCATGGCTTGTGTGTTCTTTTCATAAACCACATATGGATCCGCCAGAGTCATTGCATGTGTGTTCTTATCATAAACCACATGGTTCCACCAGTATCATTGCATGTGTGTTCTTTTCATGAACCACAACTAGAGTCATTGCATGTGTGTTCTTTTCACAAACGACATATGGATCCACCTGTGTCATTGAATGTGTGTTCTTTTCACAAACAATAGCTAGAGGCATTGCATGTGTGTTCTTTTCCTAAACCACATATCGATCCACATGAGTCATTGCATGTTTGTTCTTTTTATAAAGCACATGGATCCACCAGTGTCATTGAATGTGTGTTCTTTTCACAAACCACATATGGATCAACCAATGTCATTGCATGTGTTTTCTTTTCATTAACCACATATGGATCCACTAGAGTCATTGCATGTGTGTTCTTTTCATTAACCACAGCTAGAGTCATTGCATGAACTTTTCATAAACTACATGGATCCACTAGGGTCATTGAATGTGTGTTCTTTTCACAAACAAAATATGGATCCTCTAGAGTCATTGCATGTGTGTTCTTTTCACAAACCACAAATGGATCCACCGGTGTCATTGAATGTGTATTCTTTTCAGAAACCACAACTAGAGTCATTGCATGTGTGTTCTTTTTCTAAACCACATATGGATCGACCACAGTCATTGCATGTTTGTTCTTTTTATAAACCACATGGATCCACCAGTGTCATTGAATGTGTGTTCTTTTCACAAACCTCATATGGATCCACCAGTGTCATTGCATGTGTGTTCTTTTCATTAACCAAATATGGATCCACTAGAGTCATTGCATGTGTGTTCTTTTTATTCACCGCAGCTATAGTCATTACATGTATGTTCTTTTCATAAAACACGTGGATCCACTAGAATCATTGCATATGTGTTCTTTTTCACAAACCACATATTGATCCACTAGAGTTCATTGCATGTGTGTTCTTATCCTAAACCAACACTAGAGTCATTCCATGTGTGTTCTCTTCATTAACCACAGTTAGAGTCATTGCATGTCTGTTCTTTTCATAAACCAGATGCATCCACTAGAGTCATTGCATGTGTGTTCTTTTCACAAATCACATATGGATCAACTAGAGTCATTGCATGTGTGTTCTTATCCAAAACCAGCACTAGAGTAATTACATGTGTGTTCTTTTCATAAACCACATCAAGGGTCATTGCATGTCTGTTCTTTTTATAAACCACATGGATCCACTAGAGTCATTGCATGTGTGTTCTTATCCAAAACCAGCACTAGAGTAATTGCATGTGTGTTCTTTTCATAAACCACATCAAGGGTCATTGCATGTCTGTTCTTTTTATAAACCACATGGATCCACTAGAGTTCATTGCATGTGTGTTCTTATCCTAAACCAACACTAGAGTCATTCCATGTGTGTTCTCTTCATTAACCACAGTTAGAGTCATTGCATGTCTGTTCTTTTCATAAACCAGATGGATCCACTAGAGTCATTGCATGTGTGTTCTTTTCACAAATTACATATGGATCAACTAGAGTCATTGCATGTGTGTTCTTATCCAAAACCAGCACTAGAGTAATTGCATGTGTGTTCTTTTCATAAACCACATCAAGGGTCATTGCATGTCTGTTCTTTTTATAAACCACATGGATCCACTACAGTCATTGCATATGTGTTCTTTTTCACAAACCACATATTGATCCACTAGAGTTCATTGCATGTGTGTTCTTATCCTAAACCAACACTAGAGTCATTCCATCTGTGTTCTCTTCATTAACCACAGTTAGAGTCATTGCATGTCTGTTCTTTTCATAAACCAGATGGATCCACTAGAGTCATTGCATGTGTGTTCTTTTCACAAATCACATATGGATCAACTAGAGTCATTGCATGTGTGTTCTTATCCAAAACCAGCACTAGAGTAATTGCATGTGTGTTCTTTTCACAAACCACATATCGATCCACTAGTCATTGCATGTGTGTTCTTGTCCTAAACCAGCACTAGAGTCATTACTTGTGTGTTCTTTTCATAAACCACATATGGATCCGCCAGAGTCATTGCATGTGTGTTCTTATCATAAACCACATGGTTCCACCAGTATCATTGCATGTGTGTTCTTTTCATGAACCACAACTAGAGTCACTGCATGTGTGTTCTTTTCACAAACCACATATGGATCCACCTGTGTCATTGAATGTGTGTTGTTTTCACAAACAATAGCTAGAGGCATTGCATTTGTGTTCTTTTCCTAAACCACATATCGATCCACATGAGTCATTGCATGTTTGTTCTTTTTATAAAGCACATGGATCCACCAGTGTCATTGCATGTGTTTTCTTTTCATTAACCACATGTGGATCCACTAGAGTCATTGCATGTGTGTTCTTTTTATTCACCGCAGCTATAGTCATTACATGTATGTTCTTTTCATAAAACACGTGGATCCACTAGAGTCATTGCATATGTGTTCTTTTTCACAAACCACATATTGATCCACTAGAGTTCATTGCATGTGTGTTCTTATCCTAAACCAACACTAGTCATTCCATGTGTGTTCTCTTCATTAACCACAGTTAGAGTCATTGCATGTCTGTTCTTTTCATAAACCAGATGGATCCACTAGAGTCATTGCATGTGTGTTCTTTTCACAAATCACATATGGATCAACTAGAGTCATTGCATGTGTGTTCTTATCCAGAACCAGCACTAGAGTAATTGCATGTGTGTTCTTTTCATAAACCACATCAAGGGTCATTGCATGTCTGTTCTTTTTATAAACCACATGGATCCACTAGAGTCATTGCATGTGTGTTCTTATCCAAAACCAGCACTAGAGTAATTGCATGTGTGTTCTTTTCATAAACCACATCAAGGGTCATTGCATGTCTAATCTTTTTATAAACCACATGGATCCACTAGAGTTCATTGCATGTGTGTTCTTATCCTAAACCAACACTAGAGTCATTCCATGTGTGTTCTCTTCATTAACCACAGTTAGAGTCATTGCATGTCTGTTCTTTTCATAAACCAGATGGATCCACTAGAGTCATTGCATGTGTGTTCTTTTCACAAATCACATATGGATCAACTAGAGTCATTGCATGTGTGTTCTTATCCAAAACCAGCATTAGAGTAATTGCATGTGTGTTCTTTTCATAAACCACATCAAGGGTCATTGCATGTCTGTTCCTTTTATAAACCACATGGATCCACTAGAGTCATTGCATATGTGTTCTTTTTCACAAACCACATATTGATCCACTAGAGTTCATTGCATGTGTGTTCTTATCCTAAACCAACACTAGAGTCATTCCATGTGTGTTCTCTTCATTAACCACAGTTAGAGTCATTGCATGTCTGTTCTTTTCATAAACCAGATGGATCCACTAGAGTCATTGCATGTGTGTTCTTTTCACAAATCACATATGGATCAACTAGAGTCATTGCATGTGTGTTCTTATCCAAAACCAGCACTAGAGTAATTGCATGTGTGTTCTTTTAATGAACCACAACTAGAGTCATTGCATGTGTGTTCTTTTCACAAACCACATATGGATCCACCAATGTCATTGAATGTGTGTTCTTTTCACAAACCATAGCTAGAGGCATTGCATGTGTGTTCTTTTCACAAACCATAGCTAGAGGCATTGCATGTGTGTTCTTTTCACAAACCACATATCGATCCACTAGTCATTGCATGTGTGTTCTTGTCCTAAACCAGCACTAGAGTCATTGCTTGTGTGTTCTTTTCATAAACCACATATGGATCCGCCAGAGTCATTGCATGTGTGTTCTTATCATAAACCACATGGTTCCACCAGTATCATTGCATGTGTGTTCTTTTCATGAACCACAACTAGAGTCATTGCATGTGTGTTCTTTTCACAAACCACATATGGATCCACCTGTGTCGTTGAATGTGTGTTCTTTTCACAAACAATAGCTAGAGGCATTGCATGTGTGTTCTTTTCCTAAACCACATATCGATCCACATGAGTCATTGCATGTTTGTTCTTTTTATAAAGCACATGGATCCACCAGTGTCATTGAATGTGTGTTCTTTTCACAAACCACATATGGATCTACCAGTGTCATTGCATGTGTTTTCTTTTCATTAACCACATATGGATCCCCTAGAGTCATTGCATGTGTGTTCTTTTCATTAACCACAGCTAGAGTCATTGCATGTACTTTTCATAAACTACATGGATCCACTAGAGTCATTGAATGTGTGTTCTTTTCACAAACAAAATATGGATCCTCTAGAGTCATTGCATGTGTGTTCTTTTCACAAACCACAAATGGATCCACCGGTGTCATTGAATGTGTATTCTTTTCAGAAACCACAACTAGAGTCATTGCATGTGTGTTCTTTTTCTAAACCACATATGGATCGACCACAGTCATTGCATGTTTGTTCTTTTTATAAACCACATGGATCCACCAGTGTCATTGAATGTGTGTTCTTTTCACAAACCTCATACGGATCCACCAGTGTCATTGCATGTGTGTTCTTTTCATTAACCACATATGGATCCACTAGAGTCATTGCATGTGTGTTCTTTTTATTCACCGCAGCTATAGTCATTACATGTATGTTCTTTTCATAAAACACGTGGATCCACTAGAGTCATTGCATGTGTGTTCTTTTCACAAATTACATATGGATCAACTAGAGTCATTGCATGTGTGTTCTTATCCAAAACCAGCACTAGAGTAATTGCATGTGTGTTCTTTTCATAAACCACATCAAGGGTCATTGCATGTCTGTTCTTTTTATAAACCACATGGATCCACTAGAGTCATTGCATATGTGTTCTTTTTCACAAACCACATATTGATCCACTAGAGTTCATTGCATGTGTGTTCTTATCCTAAACCAACACTAGAGTCATTCCATCTGTGTTCTCTTCATTAACCACAGTTAGAGTCATTGCATGTCTGTTCTTTTCATAAACCAGATGGATCCACTAGAGTCATTGCATGTGTGTTCTTTTCACAAATCACATATGGATCAACTAGAGTCATTGCATGTGTGTTCTTATCCAAAACCAGCACTAGAGTAATTGCATGTGTGTTCTTTTCACAAACCACATATCGATCCACTAGTCATTGCATGTGTGTTCTTGTCCTAAACCAGCACTAGAGTCATTACTTGTGTGTTCTTTTCATAAACCACATATGGATCCGCCAGAGTCATTGCATGTGTGTTCTTATCATAAACCACATGGTTCCACCAGTATCATTGCATGTGTGTTCTTTTCATGAACCACAACTAGAGTCACTGCATGTGTGTTCTTTTCACAAACCACATATGGATCCACCTGTGTCATTGAATGTGTGTTGTTTTCACAAACAATAGCTAGAGGCATTGCATTTGTGTTCTTTTCCTAAACCACATATCGATCCACATGAGTCATTGCATGTTTGTTCTTTTTATAAAGCACATGGATCCACCAGTGTCATTGCATGTGTTTTCTTTTCATTAACCACATGTGGATCCACTAGAGTCATTGCATGTGTGTTCTTTTTATTCACCGCAGCTATAGTCATTACATGTATGTTCTTTTCATAAAACACGTGGATCCACTAGAGTCATTGCATATGTGTTCTTTTTCACAAACCACATATTGATCCACTAGAGTTCATTGCATGTGTGTTCTTATCCTAAACCAACACTAGTCATTCCATGTGTGTTCTCTTCATTAACCACAGTTAGAGTCATTGCATGTCTGTTCTTTTCATAAACCAGATGGATCCACTAGAGTCATTGCATGTGTGTTCTTTTCACAAATCACATATGGATCAACTAGAGTCATTGCATGTGTGTTCTTATCCAGAACCAGCACTAGAGTAATTGCATGTGTGTTCTTTTCATAAACCACATCAAGGGTCATTGCATGTCTGTTCTTTTTATAAACCACATGGATCCACTAGAGTCATTGCATGTGTGTTCTTATCCAAAACCAGCACTAGAGTAATTGCATGTGTGTTCTTTTCATAAACCACATCAAGGGTCATTGCATGTCTAATCTTTTTATAAACCACATGGATCCACTAGAGTTCATTGCATGTGTGTTCTTATCCTAAACCAACACTAGAGTCATTCCATGTGTGTTCTCTTCATTAACCACAGTTAGAGTCATTGCATGTCTGTTCTTTTCATAAACCAGATGGATCCACTAGAGTCATTGCATGTGTGTTCTTTTCACAAATCACATATGGATCAACTAGAGTCATTGCATGTGTGTTCTTATCCAAAACCAGCATTAGAGTAATTGCATGTGTGTTCTTTTCATAAACCACATCAAGGGTCATTGCATGTCTGTTCCTTTTATAAACCACATGGATCCACTAGAGTCATTGCATATGTGTTCTTTTTCACAAACCACATATTGATCCACTAGAGTTCATTGCATGTGTGTTCTTATCCTAAACCAACACTAGAGTCATTCCATGTGTGTTCTCTTCATTAACCACAGTTAGAGTCATTGCATGTCTGTTCTTTTCATAAACCAGATGGATCCACTAGAGTCATTGCATGTGTGTTCTTTTCACAAATCACATATGGATCAACTAGAGTCATTGCATGTGTGTTCTTATCCAAAACCAGCACTAGAGTAATTGCATGTGTGTTCTTTTAATGAACCACAACTAGAGTCATTGCATGTGTGTTCTTTTCACAAACCACATATGGATCCACCAATGTCATTGAATGTGTGTTCTTTTCACAAACCATAGCTAGAGGCATTGCATGTGTGTTCTTTTCACAAACCATAGCTAGAGGCATTGCATGTGTGTTCTTTTCACAAACCACATATCGATCCACTAGTCATTGCATGTGTGTTCTTGTCCTAAACCAGCACTAGAGTCATTGCTTGTGTGTTCTTTTCATAAACCACATATGGATCCGCCAGAGTCATTGCATGTGTGTTCTTATCATAAACCACATGGTTCCACCAGTATCATTGCATGTGTGTTCTTTTCATGAACCACAACTAGAGTCATTGCATGTGTGTTCTTTTCACAAACCACATATGGATCCACCTGTGTCGTTGAATGTGTGTTCTTTTCACAAACAATAGCTAGAGGCATTGCATGTGTGTTCTTTTCCTAAACCACATATCGATCCACATGAGTCATTGCATGTTTGTTCTTTTTATAAAGCACATGGATCCACCAGTGTCATTGAATGTGTGTTCTTTTCACAAACCACATATGGATCTACCAGTGTCATTGCAGGTGTTTTCTTTTCATTAACCACATATGGATCCACTCGAGTCATTGCATGTGTGTTCTTTTCATTAACCACAGCTAGAGTCATTGCATGTATGTTCTTTTCATAAACCACATGGATCCACTAGAGTCATTGCATGTGTTTTTTTTCGCAAACCACATATGGATCCACTAGAGTTTATTGCATGTGTGTCTTATCCTAAACTAGCTCTAGAGTCATTACATGTGTGTTCATTTCATTAACCACAGCTAGAATCAATGCATGTATGTTCTTTTCATAAACTACATGGATCCACTAGAGTCATTGAATGTGTGTTCTTTTCACACAAAAAATATGGATCCTCTAGAGTCATTGCATGTGTGTTCTTTTCACAAACCACAAATGGATCCAGCGGTGTCATTGAATGTGTATTCTTTTCAGAATCCACAACTAGAGTCATTGCATGTGTGTTCTTTTTCTAAACCACATATGGATCCACCAGAGTCATTGCATGTTTGTTCTTTTTATAAACCAGATGGATCCACCAGTGTCATTGAATGTGTGTTCTTTTCACAAACCTCATACGGATCCACTAGTATCATTGCATGTGTGTTCTTTTCATTAACCACATATGGATCCACTAGAGTCATTGCATGTGTGTTCTTTTTATTCACCGCAGCTATAGTCATTACATGTATGTTCTTTTCATAAAACACGTGGATCCACTAGAGTCATTGCATATGTGTTCTTTTTCACAAACCACATATTGATCCACTAGAGTTCATTTCATGTGTGTTCTTATCCTAAACCAACACTAGAGTCATTCAATGTGTGTTCTCTTCATTAACCACAGTTAGAGTCATTGCATGTCTGTTCTTTTCATAAACCACATGGATCCACTAGAGTCATTGCATGCGTGTTCTTTTCACAAATCACATATGGATCCACTAGTGTCAGTGCATGTGTATTCTTTTCACTAACTACATATGGATCCACTAGTGTCATTGAATCTGTGTTCTTTTCACAAACCACAGCTAGAGTCATTGCATGTGTGTTTTTTTCCTTTTCCACATATGGATCCACTAGAGTGATTGCATGTGTGTTATTTTCATTAAACACAGCTAGAGTCATTGCATGTCTATTCATTGCATGTGTGTTCTTTTCACAAACCACGACTATCATTGCATGTGTGTTGTTTTCATGAACCACGACTAGAGTCATTGCATGCGTGTTCTTGTCACAAACCACATATGGATCCAGCAGTGTCATTGAATGTGTGTTCTTTTCACAAACCACAACTAGAGTCATTGCATGTGTGTTCTTTTCCTAAACTACATATGGATCCTCTAGAGTCATTGCATGTTTGTTTTTTTATAAACCACATGGATCCACCAGTTTCATTGAATGTGTGTTCTTTTCACAAACCACATATGGATCCACTAGTGTCATTGCATGTGTGTTCTTTTCATTAACCACATATGGATCCACTACAGTCATTGGATGTGTGTTATTTTCATTAACCACAGCTAAGCTTGACCTTCTTGTCTTCTGGATAGTCAAACAATCGCTAGAGCTTTTTAATCTTCAACTCCCATGTGAGGTAATCTTCAGGATCAATTGAGCCATCAAACTTGGGAATTGAGAATTTTGGCTTGCCCAAACCATCATCAGCAGCTTGGTTCTGAACACGTTGAGTACGCCCAATAGGAGCAAACCCGCGGCCATACGCAGGTGTAGTAGTAGACGCAGGTGCAGTGGTATTGGCACGTCCCCTGCCAAGATGTGGGGCAGCATCAGCCACACTACCCTTATCATAGTCATCAAAAGCATCATCATGTGGCTGTTCCCTCCGTTGTTGTATTGCTACTGTCAAGGCCTCAATGGAACATTGCAATGTTGCGACATTGACATTGATTGCTCTCACTTGTGTTTGAATAGTAGTGACTGCGCCAACATTCTGATCCATTGTCATTTGCATGTCCTTGATATTCTTGTCAATGGCATCTATCGTGTGAGTAAACACACGCGTCAAGTGGGATTTCAAAGCCTCATATTCGCGCCACTAACAAGTTCCTCGTCCTTCCTTTTCTACGACACAACATCATCATCACTAGAATACATGATTAGTAGGTTAGTTCAAAAATCAAAATATGTTTGGTGGAAACTCTCACAACTCAATCACAACTGACAAGAAAGGAGATCTTATTGTTTCAAAGTGAATAGAAATGCTTCACCAAAACGAGATCAAAGTCTGATGCACTAATGTGATGAAGTGAATATTGAGGGTATAGAGAACGATCATAGGGCACACCGCAAACAAGTCCTAGTGCTGATCGTATAAAACCCAAGAAACACACACGATGGAGATAAACATGGAAAAGCAACTTATGAAAAGGAATATTGAAGTGCACAAGAGAGAAGCTAGTAAAATCTCAAAGTAAACAGGTACAAGATTGCTCAATCTACAAGTGCTATGATCAACTAGGCCTCCAACAATGCACACTTTGATATCTCTTTTTGTCACGCTTGTAGCTCTTTTCTCTCTTTTTTATACTGATTCTCTTTTCTTTTCTCTTTTTATTTGGTTTTTTAACTATATGATTCAATGTAAACGAGTACAGCAACTTATAACAGAACATGGCCAGATAGTCTAGTTGTTTGCCTATCGGAAATTTCTGCATTTTGAAAACCTAATGAGCAGCCTGTCGGAGCAAAGTAACTAGTCTCGTAGGTACGTTCCTAGGCACGGATGATGTAGATAGGCTGTGTCTATGGTATGCAAACAGAGGTACGCTATGTGGACTCGGACAAACGATGAAAACTTGCGGAAAATGGTGATGGTGGACATGGTGGAAAACTAGATCAAACCCTTAACCTACACAAAAATGAAAACTAGACTCCTACGAGGAAAACCTGCAGATCGGATCTACGATATGATACAATCAGCAACTAAAACTAAAAAACGATGCAATCTAGTCTATGGCAACTCTTTTTGTAAGGCTTTTTCTGTATAGGATAAAAAACACGAACTAATCTATGGATGGATTTGTGGATGCTCACTGAGTAAACGAGGAAATCTGATACCAAGATGATATGGGGTAGCTCGATCTTCTCAGCAAGCACTTGTCAATGATGATAATGGTGGATAGATAAATAACATGTAGCTATGAACTCCCCCGCTTGAACCCTGATGCCAATGCAACAGCTCTCGAACCCTGTGGAATATTCACAACACCACGCTCTTGCGCACATAGCCGTCAACCACGAACGGTAGTTTGCAATCTACTAATTCCCAATGGAACAACATATCACACTCAACTGCAGTAGTATAATTCAATCACATGGTAATTCTAGAGTTTCTTTGAAAGAAACAACTCTAAAATAGTTTAAACATGGTCTAAACCCTAACTAGGGGCCTTCCCAGGGCTTATAAGGGCGGCTGGGGCAGCTAGAAACCAAAGCTAAACGTAAACAACTCAAACTGATACAAGCCAACTCGGACCAGATTCGGTCGGCGGCCGGACAGTCCGGTGGAAATCGGCCGGAATGTCCGGTCATGCCAGACACTCTGGGTGGAGTGTGCCAGATAGTCCGGTCTGGCCGGAAACTTCAAAGTTTCTAGGCGGTGTCCAGGCAGTGTCCGATTTGATGTACTCATTGTCTACGCCAAAACTTTTCTCGAGCAGGCCGGGCACTGGGGGTGGTACACTAGTAGGAAAATGCTTATCCATGGGGTCCTTATCAGTGGCGCACACTAAATTTGTGCACCACGGATGGTTACCTGTGGCACACATGGTAGGTCGTGTGCCACTGACCTGCAAATACCTGTGGCGCACGACCCAAACAGTGCGCCACCATAAAGTGTGCTCCAGCACTGCCGGTCGACCCCGTGTATGGGCAGCACATCCGTGGCGCACCGTTTGGGTCGTGCGCCACGCGTAGTGGGTTTATCAGTGGAGCACGGTATTCTTGGTTTCCACGGGTATATGTGGGCCTATCCGTCTGAAAAGTGATAGGTTACCTGCGGCGCACGGTCTAGAGGTGCGCCACGGGTATATTTAGTCAGTGGCGCACCGTGTAGATGGTGTACCACGGATATGTCGTGCTAGCCACACAAAAAGGTGGCACACTTTCCCCTACCCCTCCACTAGCTAGTTCACATTCCCCATCTCCACTAGATCTAGCTCGAGTTGCTCCTCCTCCTCACCTCATTTTCTCCAACAATTTCTCTATTTTAAGTTGCCAAAACCCCTTTGGGTTGGATGGATCTATAAAGGAAACTCCTCTCCACCATGTATATCCACTAAAGTAAGCACACACACCTTTTTCTCTCCTCTCCTCCACACCAAGTCACCACACGCTCTCTTGCATGGCCTCTCTCGTCTCGTGTAACTAGTGCTTGTTTTGTGTGTGTGGACGACGATGTTGGCGATATATATGCTTGTGTTCTTGTGTACATGGATATATATATATATATGCTTCTTATTTTGTGTGTGTGCGGATGACGATGTTAGCTCGAGAGACGATGTTTACATGGATATGCTTGTGTTCTTGTGTATGATTTGTGTTGTGCAGGTGCCGGTGTGTGTGGTGTAATGAATGTTTTCCGAAATGTTGATTCATTTCTGTTTTGGCAAAAGTTTGCACTACTCATATGTCCTATTTATAGGGAAGGTAATGCCGAATTTTTGCATGCATGCTTCTAAATATTCCCTTTTGCTCCATACCGCCGCACATGCAACCATGGTGCATTAGATGAGCGAAGCTATGGTGGCTAGATACAAGGCACGCGCGACGGCCGTCATGATTCAGAACAACATGACCGAGATAAGATGTCCTTGTAAGAGATGCAAACTTGGTACCCTAACCAAACCTGATTCTGGGACATTGGAGAAGCACTTGCTCATGGGTGGTTTCATGCCCGAGTACATTGACGAGGATGTCAACAACGGGGCACCGGTAGGAAATGATGCTCACGAAGACGCCGAACATGATTATGATGAAGAAGATGCTCGTGGACATCATCATGATCATCATGAAGGAGATGCCGGATCCGATGGTGGTGGAGAAGACGCGGACACGCAGACACCGCTAACTTCAGCTTTACGGGACCCTCATTTTCAAGAACTGCTCCTTAAAGAGACGAGTAACGACAAAGCTGCTGCTAGAGAGAAAGCCAAGCTGGCGCAAATGGATAAAGACGGGATTACTCTGTTGTACCCTGGGTGTCGGCCTAGGAATACACGCCTAAATGTAACCCTCAAGGCTCTGGAGATGAAGGTGCAACACAAATGGACTGACGTGAGCTTCAACCATATCACGGAATTCTGGCACGATATACTTCCTGAGGGGAACACATTGCTAAGAGGTATCGACAAGGCCAAGAAAGTCGTGTGCCCTCTCGATCTACCGTACGTCAAATACAACGCCCGCCTCAACGACTACACACTTTATCGGGGAGAGTACAAGGATAGAAACACATGTCCGGTGTGCGGCCATGCATGATACAAGAGAGGGAACAAGAAAGTTCCTCAAAAAGTGGTATGGTACGTTCCTATCACTCCCCGTCTACAACGGTATTTTGTAGACCCTAAGGAAGCGAAGCTCATGCAATGGCATGCGGAAAGGGAGAAGCCCAAAGATGATCCGGAGAAGGGCAAGATCCTAACAGACCCCGCAGACGCTAGCTAGTAGCACGCATTGGACATGGAGTTTGAAGAGGAGTTCGGGGATGATGCCAAGAACGTTAGGCTAGGTATGAGCAACGATGGACTCAATCCCTTTGGAAACCAGAGTAGCGCGCATAGCACCTGGCCCGTGTTTGTATGGCCATACAATCTCCCCCTGGATATGCACGAAGCAAAGGTACGTACACATGAGTATTTTTATTCAGGGGCCGAAACAACCGGGTATCGACATGCATATGTATCTGGGGTTGTTGAAAGAGGAGTTAGCCACACTATGGGAGACGCCATCCCATATGTGGGACGCCTACACAGAAGAATATTTCCCTCTGAAAGTCGCGTTGATCACGACAGTGCAGGACTATCTTGGTCTGGGATATGTATCGTGCCAAGTGAACCGTGGACACGATGCATGGAGAAAACCCCGTATATGCAGCTACCGAGGGATCCCAGGTCTTCAAAAACTGTGTTCCCAGGGATTCGAAAGTGGTTCCCCGTGGATCACCCATGGAGAAAACGCGGAGATCTGTTCAATGGTGAGGACGAGCTCGAAACAGCCCCACCTTGGATGAGCGGCGAGGATATCAACGACTTTCTGGAAAAATGGAAAGAGTGCCCCGCGCCGGGAAAGCGTCCAAGGACAAAGCCGCTGTTGGGTGTATGGAAAGCAAGGTCTGTTTTCTGGGACCTGCCGTACTGGAAATACCTCCACATGCCACATAGCCTTGACCTCATGCACATCACGAAGAACGTGTGCGAGAGTCTGATTGGCACTCTTGTCATCATGCCGGAGAGGACCAAAGACGGGCCAAAGGCAAGAAATGACTTGATCAAGCTGGGCATATAGGAAGAACTTCATGGAGGACGCCCCGATGATGATGACGATGATGATGACGCTTAGACACAAGATACTCAAGGTCGTCAGCACAAAAGCGATAAGAGGAACGACTACTAATGCCCCCTTCCTGCTTCACTATGAGTGAGCAGGAGCTCCAGCAGTTTTTCAACGTTCTCGTCATAACCAAACTTCCTATCGGTTACGGAGGGAAGATATCCCGATATCTGGACAAAACGAAGAAGAGGTTCTCCGGGATGAAATATCACGACTGCCACGTGCTGATCACGCAGATACTTTCGGTTGCTATCTGAGGGATAATGGACAAGCAGGTACGTGAGACGTTGTTTGGGCTCTGTAACTTTTTCGACGTAATCTCTAGGAAGTCGATCGGTGTGAAGCAGCTCGACAGGCTACAAGAAGAGATTGTTATGATACTATGCGAGCTCGAGAATTACTCCCCCCCCCCCCGCGTTCCATGACATCATGGTGCATCTGCTAGTCCACCTCGTGGATGATATCATCCACCTCGGGCCGCTATTCCCACACAACATGATGTCGTTTGAAAGGCTGAACAACGTTCTCAAAGGATTCGTTCCCAACAGGAACCATCTGGATGGAAGCATAGCCAAGGGCTTTCTGACGTACGAGTCCATATCGTTCTGCCAAAATTATCTACAAAATGAGGATGACGACGACCCAATTGGTCTGCCAATCAGGAGGCACCTCGAGAGGCTCGATGGATGTGGTCACCACGAGGGCCACGCCCCAATGCATATCATCTTCACTGGTCGACACACATACTATGACAGGCATATCGAGTCGCGTTACAACACATAGAGTTGGTCGAACCATGGGTGCTAGAGCACAAAAGCTTAATTGAGAAGATGTTTAGGGACACGGGCCAACGACGGACTAAGGGAGACGTGACTAGAGAGCACAACTCCAGCTTCACGCGTTGGTTCAAGAAAGAGCTACTCCAGCTTTATCATGGTAATAAACCTTCTACGGATGAGGAAAACTTATATTCACCTTGTCACAGGGCCCCGCAATGAATGTGAGGACCTATCAGGCGTACGGCATCAATGGTTACACATTCTACACCGAGGAAAAGGACAAGAACAACGAATATCAGAACTCAGGAGTCACGATGCTATCCTACGCAGACGAGGAATCCACTGTCAAGGAGAGATTCTTCGGTAGGATCGAGGAGATCTGGGAATTCGACTACTGTGGAGACAATATGCCGATGTTCTGGGTCAGATGGGCCAAGAACGTCGAAAAAGAAGGCTGGTATTTCACTATGATGGTTATACCCGAAGCCAAATCATCGTGTTATCTATCGTATTGATATTGTCGCGGAGGTTCTTGTGTTCATCAAGGATTGTCGTGTTTTGGTTTGAGGCGTGGTGATCTTCTCCATGTTGCTTGCTGGATTCGTTCCTCTTCTTCAGGCTGCGTTCATCACGTAATTGGGAGATTACCTACCTGGTTGACTCGCTGTGAAAGATCTGGACAAAACTAAAGGATAACCAACTGAAAATGGCACACGCACCTTATGAGTTACCTTCACCATGCCGCAGCTATTTAACCATTGTAGATGCTTAGGTTCAGGAATACGCCATGTGGACAACCCCAATGCTGCCACCATTGCCTTGCTAATGCCATTAGTACAGCTTCCTCCATCAACAATCAACTTGCCTGCTTTTCCTTTGATCATACACTGCGCCTGAAATAAATTCCAACGCTGGCCCTTGTCAACTGTCATGCAAGCATCGCCTTGTACCTTCTTAAGTTACAAATTCAGCCCAGTCAATGATACGGATCACACCGGTGATCCTTGAGTTTTGTCCCAATCTTTCACAGCGAGTCAACCAGGTAGGTAATCTCCCAATTACGTGATGAACGCAACCTGAAGAAGAAGAACGAATCCTGCAAGCAACGTGGAGAAGATCACCATGCCTCAAACTAAAACACGACAATCCTTGATAAACACAAGAACCTCTGTGACAATATCAATACGATAGATAACACGGCATCGCCGTCCCCAGAGGGATGCTCACCAAGCAACTCACACAATAGTTTTAGACTCAATTTCAAGCTAACCCTAAAAACCATGATTTACAGGCCTATATAAAGGCTGCTGGACGTCCAACATAGAGCTGGGGTCAAAAACAAACATATCTCTAACTTTCCTAACTTAAAAGGACTCTATTTGTAAACTGGCAAAAAACGTCCGTCGACTTGTTTCGGCTGCCACGCACAGCTCGTAATGAACCGGGGGACCTGCAAGTACTCGTTGGAAAGATCTCGGAATTATCTTTCCAATAAGTACTTATTTGCTTAATTCAGAGTTGGTATGTGGAAACCCCGTCCGTTTCAATTTCAGAACTTCTGTCTGTCTGAATTGAACCTTCTTTATTGGTCGCCTTCCATCTCTCGGTCGCCTTCGTTTTGACGATCTTCTCTTGCGTCTTCCTCCTGCTCCTCCCTCGTGCATATTGTGCCCATATCAAGAGGAATTCGACAAGTACTTCGACAGACCTAGTGTTGCATTAGGAAGAAGGAAGACCACCCTACCCTCTAAAGGATGTCCGTACACAAGAAGAAATCCCCATATTCCCGGTCAAAATTATTCAACCACAATGAAGAAGGTTAAGAAGATCGCCATGACGAGACGGCGCTAGCTCATTCGGAATCGACATCGTAGAAGTGACTTTTTTGTGTGCGCATGCATCAAGTCGACAAAACGTTATACATGATACATATGGTTTTTTGGAACAATAATAATTTATACATGATTCATGGTTTTTTGGAATAATGTTTTTGTCTACTTGCAATTGTATACATGTGTTTTTTTCTTTTTATATTTGTAAATGTTGAATTGTTCATATTCTTAAAATACTACAGTTATTTACAGATGACTAAATATTACAAGGCCAAATATTAATTTCAATCTTTGTTAAATATAATTTTGAATTAAAGAAAAAAATTAGGGGTGCTAGGATTCGAACCTAGCACCTAGGAGTTCAACCAACCAACCAACGTAGTAACTAGTGAGGCAGGTGCGTGTTACTGTCAAACTCTGCACCGCGTGCATTTTTTAGCTAACCGTAGAAACTCAGTGGCGCATCTCTAAGAGGTGCACCATGGATAATATCCGTGGCGCACCGATTAGAGATGCGCCACTGAGTTTCTACACTTAGCCAAAATAACGCTTCCCTTCTTCTCCCCTTGCTGCTCTATGTTTGGTCCACACCCGCTCGATCAGATCTAGCACCCCACCAGAGAAGACGATTGACACCCGTGCCACTAGAGAGAAGGCCGCCCGCCACTTGCGCCACTAGAGAGAAGGACGCCCCCGCCACCGGAGAAATTCGCCCCTGTCGCCGCCGTCCGCCACGGTAGAGAAGAAGACTCCCACCCGCCTCCATCTGCCACCATGTTCCGCCATCCAGGTTTGAAACCATCTGTCCCTCCCCTCCCCTCCCCTCCCGCCTCTCTCTAGGTTAGGGTTCGTTCCTAGGCCAATTAGGGTTAGGGTTCGTTCCTAGGCTAGTTAGGGTTAGGGTTCGTTCCTAAAGAGAGAGCAACAACTGTGTGGCGATCTTCCAGTTAGGGTTAGGGTTCGTTCCTAGGCCAGTTAGGGTTTGTTGTAGGTTGTGAAGATGTTGTCGTCAGGAAAATGGCCATCTCCTCTCTTGTTTTCTAAAAGAAGGGCAAACAGTGAGTAGCTAAGAAAGGAAGGGGGTCTACTATGCATAGTTTACTTTGTAAAAGGTGGTAGTCTTATTTTTTAGCTATTCGAGAAAATTCTTCAAGCCTTAGGTACTATGCATGACAGGAAGATCACAATTCAGAGAGGAATATGGCATCATTGTGAATGCCTACTGCTTCCTTCTCGACACCGGCCAAAAAGCAAATGCTAGATAGCATATGCGTAAGAATCAAAAGGGGGTCTCATCAATCAGGACAAAAAGTTGGCATCATGCATGCTTAATCAGTGTGCCTTTTTGGTTTTGTTTGGGATGGTCTCTGGTTAGCAGAAAGATGTCACTTGCTAGTGCAACACCCCACTATGTTCACGTACGGCTACTAATTTGTCCCGCTCCATTCCATCCATATATCAAACTACTACATGTTTCATTTTCCCCTTTTTGAAAAAAATGTTTTTTCGATAGTGGAAGGATATTCAAGATTTTTCATTACTTGACTTTGCTAAAAAAATACATTCATGAGTAGCTGGTAAGTTGGGATCCAAATGATGAACCACCCATACACTTTTGAAAAGAGAGGGGGAAATCCATGTGATTGTGACATCCTCACAACTAGTATGTAGTGAGCCTTCCCCCGCAAAAAAGGTATGTAGTGAGCCTTCTTATGTGTTCTAGAAGCGAACCTGCATGGGTTAGTTAGTGGTTGCCTTCCGATTACTCTCGCTGATCTAACCAACAGACTATTCCAGGTAATTAACATCACAAAATGTACACTTGTGAGGCATGGTGCTCAGGTTGTTAAGTAGGACTAGTCTAAGATGCATATCAGCTGTCAGACTAGTAGTAGAATTACACTGGCACTGTTTGAACTAACTTTTTTTATAGTGACTTTTTATATGTGTGTTTGCAAGGGATTACATCTCTGTATGTTTTAGGCAAGTTGTTACTCTTGTTCACCTAGAAAATGGCTACCAGATTAATTGGTGATGACTCTTAGGTTACTTAACAATAGCTAACACATTTTTTTAAATAGCTACCACATTTGTGCGAAACAACTATAGGGTTTAGCAATACCTATCAGATTATTTAGCAATAGCTACCACAATATTTAACAAAGGTTTTAGAAACAAAAATAAAAGGTTGTCCAAATACAATTATTGCCAGATTGTTTAATAACAGCAATAACAGCTACCAGATTACTTTATTAATAGCTATCAAATTAATAATCTAGAAAGGCTTTAGAATCCAGTAGGTCTGGCCATTCTCTCCATGGTTTGGTGCTTGGTTCTTGGGGTTATAATCTGCTTGGCCATTCTCTCCATTCCGTTTCCATATTCCAATTTCTTTACATATATATTTCAAGTGTGCAGCTGTATATAGATAACCAAGCTTACTGCCACCAAGCTTTATGAATTTCTTTCCATATTCCAGCTGTATTTTGCATTGTTCATCTTACTGCCCCCAAGGATTGATACAAATCTAAACAAGTAGGAGATATTAATACAAGTTTCACAAACCTATATGTCTCTATTGAAGCAATATTAAATGCTCAATATTATAGTTTTTTATTTTTCCTAGGCTATCATAGTTCACAGTTGGTATTTATAAACAATATTAAATGCTTAATATTACACCAGCAACATCAGGTTAATATTAACTGCTTAAGATTACTACTTGATATTACTTCTTAATATTACAGTAGCAAAGTTGCTATTAGGTTTCTTGTGTATGCTATTAGGTTAATATTATTGCTGCAAACTTGCTGTCAGGTTTCTTGTGTATGCTGCAAAGTTGTTGTCGTGTTTCTTGTGTATTGCTGCAAAGTTGCTGTCATCTGATTGACATTTTGTCGACCTATGTGGTGGAAAGGCGCATGTCTGTTTGGTGGAAAGACACACACTTTTCTGCCTTTTTTCAATTGTTGCAGGGATTCCAAACTAAGTGCCCATTACTCCTGAAATGTTGATTCATTTCGGTTTCGGGGAGAAATGTGCACTCCTAGGTAGCCTTTTTTAGGTTAGGTGCTGTCGAATTTTCAGATCAATTTCTCTTGTACTAATTAGTTGCATCTACTTGTTTACTACAAAGATGTCGACCGGACAAGTAGATGATGGGGCCGACCCTTCGAAGCAAATGACTGTCGAAGAAGAAGCCTGGAAGGCCAATATGCCATTTTGGCGGCTTTCCCAGATGGAGGAGGAGGAGCAGGAAATAGCTTCCATGGCCGACGACAAAGAAGACATGGACGGTGACGATGATGCTCGAACGAGTGATGGCCACGAGGATGACACCACCGATGCCGGCGGCGAACGCACCGATGGCGTGGAGGATGACACCACCGATGCCAGCGAAGGCACCGACGTGAAAGGACAAACGGATGGTGGTGCTGCCCCGGTAGCTAAGAAGAAGGCCGTGAGGAAGAATCAGGACCCTCCGACGGTTGGCACGGAGAGCGAGGAATTCACCGAAGTTACAGTGAGCAGTGCACCCATGGCGCCTGCAGCCCTCACCGCTGGGTACATGATACAACTTGGTTGCATTGTATAGGTGACCTTGACGGTCAACATGTGGAACCTCCGAGATCCCGGCAATGCGCATTTAGTCTAGCTCCTCATGCAGAAGCTCCATAGACGCTATTCCCCCATGATTATGACAATCTTGTGGTCAAGAACAATGCGGTGAAGAGGCGGCCCTCATGAAGATGAGCACCCGCTTGAGCAACTAGAGAACCCGGGTGAAGAAGCGTATAGACAAAAAAGAAAGCTAGCAGGAGATAAAGAAGCACGAGCCACTTCTCGAACAAGACGACTATCTCTTCTTCAAGGAGGAATTGGATACCGATAATGCAAAAGAATGGGTGGCTTGGGGGAAGAGACTACATGATCAGAACATAGGTAACCACATGCTTGGGAGTGGCGGTTACAGAGGAATAAAGCCAATCTGGGAGAAGGAGGACACCGAGCTTAGGCCCTTGGTAAACCAAACATGTTTGACAAATGCAAGGACGAGCAGGTATGGAACCTTGTGTTGGCCTGCTACTTCTTGTGCCCCATAACAAAGGAATTGAAAACCACAGATGAGGATGTGCTGAAATTCGAGAAACACCTGGTAAGCAACTAACCATGTGGATCTCAAGTCGATTGGTGATTTATAATGAAGACAAAATTAAAAATGGGTTCACCTTCCTTTTGCAGAAAGATGAAAAAGCGGCTGAGGCTAGTTCCCCCACCACGGGGCTGTCGGAGCCATGGGACACTCCTTTCAATAGGGTGGTGAACCTTTTCAAGAAGAGGCCCAAGAACATGAAGATGATGTCCGGTGGACGTGTTCCCGGCTATGGGCTGACCACGAAAGTCAGCATCAACTTCAAAGATGATGCAGCCCGTCCTGCAGACACTACTACATCTACAACGCCAAGTCCCCAAGATCATTTCCAAGTCAACCAAGAAGACAATCTAGGAGCAGCCAGCTCCAGAACCGGAGTCTCCGCCGTCATTGCCCCGGAGAGTCCGCCCCAACCCAGAGGAAGTGTCCGGTGCAGCCGGAGTGTCCGGCCTGCCCCAGCCCTAGCCTAGCGTAACCCTTATGTGTGCCAAATCGGACACTACCCGGAGTGTCCGGCCCGGCCGGAATGTCCGGCCCAAACACCCCGGAGTGTCCGGCCTGAAGATGGGCCTACGAGCCAACATTTGGTCCCTTAGCCCATGTACCCTCTATTCCGCACCAAACCCTAGTTTTATGCCCAAACTACCCCTAAACTTGTGGATGGCCTATAAATAGAGCCCCCACCCCTCATTGTATCCCTTAGGCATAGATGATAGACTAAAGACAACCCGCTTTGTGGAATCTCTAGTTTTGCATCATCCCCTTCTACCAAAGGGGATCGACTATCATCACCACCTCGTTGGAGTTTGCATCACACCTTCCTCGTTGTACAAGGCCTTGGCATCGGTGTCCCTTTGCCAAGATGTCAAGAACCTCTCCAAGGTGTTCTTCCCTCTCCACGTGGGATCGAGGGAGCACGTTGACCGATATTTCCTTGCGAGGATTCTATCGGACCGGTGGCCACCGACAGGAGCAATCGGCCTTGTATCATGTGAGTTTTACGTGTGTTCATCATGTTCTTCGCGAGGTGTGCATCCGCTTCCGCTACCTTCTCCCTTTCTCCTCGCTTTCCCATCGATTTGACCACGCGATCCGTGAAGATCGGGTCACCCACGGAGTTACCCCATATCATATGGTATCAACAGCTTTTGGTTGCTATGGATTCCTCATCGATTTGGTATTTTCCCCATAAATTCGAAAATTCCACCAAAAATAGCCCCAATTCGTGTTTTGGATCGATCAATGATTTGAGTGCATTTTGGTAGGTTTTGATTCATGGATTACTTGCTAAACTTGTTGATCTACCTTCCCCTGCGTTTCCATGGCCCAATTCCTTGTTTCCCCCCACCAACTTGAGGTTTTGGTTCGAGTTTTTTGCCAAAAGTAATCCCGTTCGTGTTCTTGAAGTTCTGGATCTACTGGACCAGACTGTCCGATATAAACGGATCGGACTATCTGCCCCACCGGAGTGTCCGTCCTAAACGGACCGGAATCTCCGCCCCGATCGGATTTTGGTGTTCTTTTCCTTGTTGTGAAGAGGAGAAAGAGTTCTACATCATCATTTCCATGGTTCATACTATCTAGTCAATCCAAATTCCGTGAGCAAGGCGGAATCCACCAATAAAGGGTGAAGATCGGCGACGAATGGTATAAAAATTCTGCGACTTCTCCCCACTTTCTTTCCTTTCTGATCCACACTATATTTGCGTTGAAAAAACACCTATTGAGACTAGTTCCTCCTATGATTGCTTGGGCTATGCACATTTGATACCTTGTAGAATTCTGAGCAAAAGTTGTGAGTGTTCTATCTGTTGGGGATATACTTTCCGGGTATCCTCATAGTTCCTCACTGACTAGGGTGGCCCACTTAGGATTAGAGCTTTGATTCATGGGAGGCCCAGTCAGGGAGAAAAGACGGAGTCCAGTCCGGCTATGGGAAGGCCCAGAAGACTTACCGACATTGGCCCATAGTGTTACTTGTAGTTCAAGATGTACTATGTAACCGACTCTTAGTCGTAGCGGAATAGGTCTCTCCTGTAAACCCTAGGCCGGATATCTATATAAGGCGTCCTAGGGAGAGCCTTTAGGGCACCCTCAATAGTCTACAAAGTCAACTCGCACAGGCGAACCCTTGTAACCCATATTCCGGCTCTGCCGTATTACTGGATTGCTAGCAGGAGTAGGATCCGTCCAAAGACGGCGGATTCGAACCTGGGTAAACTTGCGTGCTCACCGTCCCGGAACACCGTACGTCTCACACCCTCTCTTCTGCATGCCTCAAGGACCCCCTCATGGCATACTTTTCATCAATCTCGCGACAGTTGGCGCCCACCGTGGGGCAGGTGAGCTTCGGATCTGCGTTCTGAGCGGAATCTGCAAGAATTGGAATCGGCGAAACCATCGCCGTCGGTCGCATCCTCTACGCTAGCGATGTCCCCTCATCGTTCTCGACGAGACCTGGATACCGGCTAGGGAAGCCGTGACCACCTACACTATCATGTCTTTCGGCGAGATCGATGTTTACATCGGTTTCGCTGAACCTGGCCCACCCACCCTAGTGGTGATGATAGAGGCAGAGGAAAATTATGGGTCCCCTTTGTCCGCGGAGGCGGCAGAGATCCGGATCTCAGGAAACCCTAAACCCACCCAACCCGCACCAGTTGTGGAGATAGTGGAGAAATCTGAGCCTGAAGCAGACCTAGCGGTCCAAGCCGAATCTAGAGTGGATCTCCGAGCAGAGACTAAATCCCAGATTGACCCACCCGCTGAGGTTGAAATCCAGGAGGAGCACAACAACAACGACGGTTCCGGCTCTAACGATGCCGGGATAGACATGCCTTTCCTGAGGTACACGCTGCGACATTTGGTGATGCAGAACTCAGGCATAGATGAAATCCTCGAAACCATCAAATGTTTCAACAAACCCTACTATGAAGACCGCAATTATCTCAGGAGGGGCGCATCAAACTTCATCGGGTATGTTGGATCCGGATCTGGCCCTGCGGATGCTGGAGACAACACCGACTCCGTCCTGGAAGCAATCGGAACAAACGCCGACGTACCCACATCCTCGGATGAGTCGATGACATCGGTAGATTTCCGGAAGTTCTCCGCAGAATATGACGAGGAGCTTCACTCCATAGCTGCAGCAGAAGGAGAAGACATGGACGAAGGATCCGGATAAAACTCTCCCAAAGCACAGGGCAACATGTATCTTGGAGATGATCCCGAGAACCAAATGGCTGAAAGTACCGATCAGGGCTTGACTCCAGGAAATGGGCCCAAAGCCGTCTTTGCTACCGGCGCTGCCAAGGGGGCAAAGAAGAAGAACACGAAGAATAAGTCCCCGGCAAAAGATACTCCAGGACAGGAGGTGATTGCCGAGGAATATGAGGAAGACTCAGATAGAGCACTTATCCCAGACGAGCCCAAAAAATAAGAACCGGTGGATGGACATGTGATCACTGAAGGTGCGTGTAAATTCATCGATGATGCATTAACCACACCTATTCCTACAGCTGCAGAACTCACTACTGAAGAGCTGGACGAAAGGGCCCAAGCCCTAGAAGCGCGTCGGCAACAACTCCTGGATGAGGCCAAAAACATCGAGGAGCTGAAGAAACGCATGGCATTTGTGAAGAAGTACAACTCCAGGCAATACCAGAAAACCAGGAAGCGTCATACTAATGACAACTAATTTCTGCAGATTCACGCTGTCCTTTTCAGAGAAGAAATGGGGAAGCCTCGGAAAGATAGCAAAGGGAATTGGGTGTATCCAACCCCACTACAGAACACCATTGCGGCCCGAGAAATTCTATTGGATAATCCAGGCCCGGAGCAGATCCGGTTGGGCATCAAATTACTCAACAAGGGACTGGAGCAGAAAAAGGTCGCCATGTCCGGAAGTCAAAACATGGTCTCTGATTCCGACCAATGTCGCACAGATCCGACATGGGCTGACGTAAGACCCCAGCGCGTTCCCGAGCAGCACCATTGTTCCGATCGCCGGGAGGACAATTATTCAAGAACCGGATCTTCGGGATAGCACCACAAAACTTCCTGCGACTGGCGTAACGTTAACCTAGTTGCGGGGCAAGAGGCAATTGCTGCACTAAATCCGAGGAACCCGCCCTGGCGAGAGTCGAAAGACCACAGGGACGATGATAAGGAGAAACGTCGAGAGGAGGACCGACAAAGAATGCCACCTCCTAGACACGAAAGTCATCCGGATGACGGGCGAAGGAACGACGGACACCGTGCCGAGACAAGACAGCAGGGGGCTTGTCACAATGAAGATCCTCCACGGAACCGGAATAATGACGCTCCGGATGGAGGACGGTAATCAGCCGGAAATAACCCAGCTGCTCCACCCTCTCCGCCAAGCAGCCATCACAACGGCTCCCAAGGAGGCCAAGGAGGGCGTCGTGGTGGAGGAGGTGGTGGCAGAAGCCGAAGTCCGGCTCCAAGGCACCGCAGCCACAGCCGACACTCGGGACGATCTCTATCCCCGAATGATGCAAGGCACAGGATTAACTCCAATATAGAGGCGCGGCGCTACCAAAATGATGATATATACGTGGGCCCAAAGTGCTTCGGACCACGCATAAGAGCTACAAGATTCACGGAAGAATTTGCTATCTCAAGACATATCCAAGCCTATGATGGCATAGCTCGGCCAGATACTTGGCTACAAGATTTTTTCCAAGCTTGTTGCATCGCCAAAGGCAGAAACAGCCTGGTCGCAACCCGATATCTCCCACTCTTGTTGCGGAAGACGGCAAGATCATGGCTCAATGAACTTCCGGAGAACACCATATATAACTCGTATGACATGCAAAGTGCGTTCTTTCGGAATTTCGAAGGCACATACCGGAGGCCCTATACGGTCAGAGAACTACAACGTTGCACCCAAAAAGCCGGAGAAACTTGCTGGGGTTACCTCGGACAATGGATCGACACCAAGAACTCCTCTGAAGGAGTAAATGACCAAACTACGATTGAAGCTTTCATTGCAGGTCTTCCAATTGGTTTACTGCGTCGTCGTTTGAAGTGTGACAAGGTCACTGATTTGGGAGAGATGATAGAAACAGCGAGTAAGTATGCAGATGCTGACGATGATGCAGTGGGATTACTTAACGCCCTGGATATCCCACAGTCAGCAAAACAACCAAAGCAACAAGCTCAGAAGCGCAACAATACCTCGGAAAAAACCCAACGCAGAAACGATAGTGGTCACTGCTAGTTTCGAGTCTGGAGGACGAGGAGGACGTGGCGGAGTCCGCGGACGCGGTTGTGGGACTTCGAGAGTTCAAGGTAGAGGAGACCAGCAACCAGGAAAAACCTACTCTTGGGCCGACATTGCCAATAACCCATGTGTGCATCACTTAGACGCCAATGGGGGCTCGTCCAACACAAATGCGAATGTCGTTTCAACAATGACATTAAGAGAGATGATACCGCTGGCTACAAAGCTAAGCGAAAGAAGGGAAAGAAGAATCCTGAAAAGGATAAAGAGACCAGGGAAGATTCCGACATGGAGGAAGCCGATGCTTCAAATCCCAAGCCTGAAGGGAAGAAAAATTTTCCGACCAAGAAAGACACTTGTCACCTTCCTGGGATCTCAACCAGCAAAGGTCAAAAAGGCAGTGCTACATGAGCTCAATGCATAAGTTCCGGCTGTCCCCCAATTCCTAGACTGGTCGGAGGTGGCAATCACGTTTGACCGCGCTAATCATGCGCCTAAGCTACATAGGAAAGGAAAATACGCCTTAATCATCAATCCACTTATTGATGGTTATGGTTTCTCCAAGACTCATGGACAGTGGCAGCAGTATTAATATTCTGTATGTCGAAACGCTATGCCAGATGAAGATCTTGGACACCTAGCTGAACCATAGGTCTGTGATCTTTCATGGAGTTGTCCCAGGAAGACAAGCTAATTCCCTAGGTGAAATAACTTTGGATGTTACCTTTGGAACTCCAAAGAACTATCGGACGGAGGCACTTTCCTTCGAAGTGGTCCCGTTCAAGAGCGCGTACCACGCTATATTCAGACATCCGGCTTACTGGGATTTTATGGCTCGTCCGTCTTACATTTCCAATATGATGAAAATTACAGGTCCCAACAGCGTGATCACCATCATGGGAGACCCGAAGAAAGCGCGAGAGTGCGAGGATGGAAATGCCGCCTTTGCTAAAGCCGTGCTACATGCCTAGGAGTACCAGGAGATCATGAAGAGCATAGATCCGTCCGAGATGCCCGCAACAAAGAAGGAGGTGACAAAGCCAAATCTGGAGTTCAAGGCATCAGAGGAGACAAAGAAGAGGCTGTTGAAGGTTGATGACCCCGTTAAGGTGACCCAGATAGGCGTAGGCCTAGATAGCGCATAGGAAAGCGCGCTCATCAAGTTCCTCAAAGCAAATCAAGATATCTTCGCATGGGAGCCATCTGACATGACCGGAGTACCTAGGGAACTTGCCGAGCACTCTTTAAATGTAAACTCGGACGCTAAACCCGTCAAACAGTCTTTACGATGTTTTGGTGATGAAAAGCATAAGGCAATAGCTAAGGAACTAGCACGGCTCGAGTTAGCCGAATTCATAGAAGAGGTCATCCACACTGAGTGGTCGGCCAATCCTGTAATGGTCCCTAAAAAGGACACCACTGATTTAAGGATGTGTGTTTATTATACTGCCTTGAACAAGGCTTGTCCAAAAGATCCGTTCGCTCTGCCTAGGATTGATCAAGTTATCGATTCTACGGCAGGCTCAGAACAACTCTGTTTCCTCGACGCATATTCTGGTTATCACTAAATCCGGATGAAGGAACCTGACAAAGTAAAAACTTCATTCATAATCCCCTTCGGAACCTTCTATTTTGTTATGATGCCTTTTGGGTTGAAGAACGCAGGAGCTATGTACCAACGCACAATGCAACGTTGCCTCCACGATCAAATCGGACACAATGTACACGCATATGTGGATGATATTCTGGTAATGTCCAAAAAGAAGGAAACGCTGATTTCCCACTTAGAGGAAACATTTGCCAATCTACGAAAATACAACATAATGCTTAATCCGAAGAAGTGTTTCTTTGGAATCCCAGCCGGAAAATTGTTAGGTTTCATCATGTCACAAAGAGTCATAGAGGTAAACCGAGACAAAATTAAGGCTATACTCAATATTTCCAGGCCAACTCGCCTGAAGGACGTACAAAGACTAACTGGTTGCATCGCTGCAGTCAGTCAGTTTGTAAGCCGGCTTGGTGAAAGAGCCGCACCATTATACAAACTCCTGAAAAAGACCAAAGATTTTGTGTGGACCGACAAAGCTGAAGCCACACTACAAGAACTGAAGAAAGTACTCTCATCTGTTCCTATCCTTGTTGCACCGGAACCACAGGAACCGATGCTGCTTTATCTTGCTGCGACAAACAAAGTTGTTAGTATCGTCAAGGTAGTGGAAATACCGGAGGGAAATCAGGAAAACTTGGTGCAACGTCCAACTTACTTTGTCAGCGAGGTTCTGACAGAATCAAAACAGTGGTATCCGCACTATCAAAAGCTGGCTTACGGTGTTTTCCTAGCATCTCGTAAGCTACAACATTATTTTCAGGAGCTTCCACGTGGTGAGCACAGCTCCCATGAGAGATATAATTAACAATAGTGACGCCACAGAACGCGTCGCCAAATGGGGCATAGAGCTCTCAGCTTTCGATATTGAGTACAAACCTCGGACAACAATCAAATCCCAAATCCTTGCTGACTTTGTTGCTGATTGGACAGAGACGAAGGAGAATCTGACCCTCCCTGAGTCAGAATATTGGACCCTATATTTTGGTGGGTCTAAGGCCCGCGGGGGCTGGCGTGGTGCTCAAATCACCCGAAGGAGATAAACTTCTATACGTGTTGCAAATCCACTTCACAATGACAAATAATATTGCCGAGTATGAAGCACTGCTACATGGAATCCGGATTGCTAAGGATATCGACATCCGACGTTTGATGTGTTACAGAGATTCGGATCTTGTTGCTCATCAAGTGTTGGATAATTGTAATGTAAATAAACACGTGGGAGCATATAAAGCTGTTGTGGATGATTTATCTAAATCGTTCGAAGGGTTTGAGTTTCAACACATCCCTCGAGCAGAAAATGAGGAAGCATACGCCTTATCTCGGATAGGCTCTACACGGAAAGAGGTTCCGGATGGCGCATTTTTAGAGCACCTCAAAGTTCCCTCAATAAAGGGAGTGGACGAGGAATATCCGACCAAATCCGACTCACCTTTGATAGCAGATCTGGCTGTAATTCCTAGCTGGACTCAACCCTACCTTGACTATTTGGTAGATGGAAAGTTACCCGAAGACGAGGTTTTGAGCCGACAGATTGTCCGACGAGCAAAAGCCTATACTATAGTTAGTGGTGAGCTCTAAAATCGGAGTGTATCTAGGGTATTTTAGCACTGCGTATCTCCGGAAGAAGGAGTGGAAATCCAAAGAGAAATCCACGAAGGTGAGTGTGGTCACCACGCTGCAGCCAAATCTTTAGTGGCAAAAGCTTTCAGGCACGGTTTTTTCTGGCTTACAGCCAAGGCATATGCCGAACGGCTAGTCAAGACATGCAAGGGCTGCCAAAAATACGCCAAACAAGCTCATGTTCCAGCTGATCAGTTGCGAACAATACGTATAACATGGCCTTTTGTGGTCTGGGGGCTTGACATGGTAGGACCGTTTAAACGGGCTCCAAGTGGATTTACTCACCTCTTAGTGATGGTGGATAAATTCACAAAATGGATTGAGGCTAAACCTGTCACTAGTTGTGATGGAGAAACAGCCAAAAGATTTGTCGAGGAAGTTATAATCCAGTATGGTTATTCGCATAGCATTATCATGGACAACAGGAGTGATTTCTCTATGGGAGAATTGGCCAAATTCTGCAGTGAGAAAAATATCCGGCTTGACATTGCATTAGTTGCACATCCACAGGCTAACGGACAAGTCGAAAGGGCAAATGGTTTAATCCTACAGGGCCTAAAACCGAGACTCGAAGCACCACTACGACGTGCTGCGGGGGCTTCGGCAGAGGAATTACCCTCTGTAATATAGAGTTTACGAACAACCCCGAACAGGTCAACCGGATACACACCTTTCTTCTTGGTCTATGGCGTAGAAGCAGTTCTTCCTAGCGATTTGATTCACACTTCTCCTAGAGTGGCCATGTATATTGAAGAGGATGCCGAGATTTCTCGACAAAATGATCTCGACTTAGTCGAAGAAGTTCGCGTCATTGCTGAAATGAGATCAACAGCCTATCAACAGAAGTTACGCAAGTATCATAGCTAGAGAGTCTGAAATAGATCTTTCAATAAAGGCGATTTGGTTCTCTGGCTTGTGCAACAAAGAAAGCACAAACTTTCCCTAGTATGGGAAGGCCCCTTTTTAGTTAGCCGAGTATTGCACAATGGTTCGTACTACTTAACTGACATGAGGCCAGTCAAAGAAAGACCTGCTAATAAGAAGAGAAAGAGAGCTGGACACAGTACAAATCCGGATGAGTTAGACAGACCATGGAATATTGCTCTGCTATGTCCCTTTTATTCTTAGTTTATCCTTCTTTGTAATCATACATGTGTACATGTTCTGTGAGAAATAAAAGTTTTGGTTGCCTCAAGTTTTTCTGAGAAGTTTTTGCCATCTTATTTCCGAATGATCATGTCACAGTCAAAAATCCCAGAATACTTGAAAGTACTTTATGCTCATGTTTGTTCTGGTTTAGATTTCTGATTCTAAAACTGCTACCTTTGGGTATAACTTTAAATTTCATAGTCTATACTTTGGGTATTTGTTTGATTGATGGATGCGAGTATCTTCTGAGTAGTGAATTGTTGGCACTGGAAGCCAGCTTTGTTTCCGAGTGTAAACTAGTTTAGCAATCGAGGTTCGTTGCTCGACAAAGTTTCCATGCAGAAGGTTTAGCCGGCTCACAAAAGGGACGAGGCGGAAAGCCTAATAAACCGTAAGTATAGGTAAAAAAGTACAAGTTCTTATGTAAACATTTCAGGCACACAAAAATTTAAGCCACAAAAGTGCTGAATAGATTAGAGCTTAGCACCAGCAAAATTATAGTACTGCATATTTACAGACCCATAATGTTTCTCGGAATAATACATTTGTTTCTGGTAATTTATGATGCAGGAGAGGAGGTAGGAGCTACCGGCTCGCTGGATGCATCGGCCTTGGTTTGATAACGCTCCGAGATGTTTAGATCTGATACGGTCTGTTCATCGTCGGAAACTTCAACTACTTCTTCCGGAGGCGGAGGCGGTGTGTCCACGCGGGTGAAGAAGGGAGAGTGGTAGCTGGTTAAGTCAGCTACGTGACACCCATATCCGGTGCAGGAGTCCATGATGGCCTTGATATCTTGCTCCTGTTCGTCTTCATCCACCTTGAAGTACCCTCTGGTCACTTGCCATATCTCCATGTTTCCATGGTGGCTCATGACCATGGTGAGAGCGTTCTGCGCCGCGGATCGCGCTTAGGACATGTTTCAGTCCCGGACGAGCTGCGACATCTCCTTCGCCTGGTCCCACACCTGAAAGTCAGACATGCTATGCATATCTGGAACCTTGAGAGCTTCACCAATATCCTCAATGGATTGGCGGAAGTCATGAAGCAGATCATCGACTTGGGTAAGCCGGTGGGTGCAAGGCTCGGAAGAGGTGGAGTCCGTCAAGTTCAGAGGACCTATACACATAACACAAAAATGGTTAAGAAAATCTGACAGCGAAAGAGTCAAAGAATATAGGCAAGTCAGAAAGATGGAAACATACCGAAGATGACGTCGTCAACTTTGATCTTCTCTTCTCAAAGACTCCGGAGTTTAGTTCGGAGTGCCTCTGAAAGATCCTTCTCTCTGCAAAGCTCATTGTTGAGATCTGAGATTTTCTGAACTTGAGACGCAATCTTACGATCGCGTTCATCAGTGGCCATTGAGGTGGATTCGAGAATTTGAGCGATGCTCCTCTCATGATCTGCCTTGAGCTTATCCAGCTCTTGGTGAAGTTCTTTATTCTCCACCACCAGGGTTTTGAGGTTCTGGGCCTCTTCAATCATAGCACATGACTGTTTTACCAGTCCTGTAAGAAAAAAGAACAAGAGTTCAATAAAAAGTATTCGACTAAGAAAATCAAGACAAATTGAGTCTCGGAATGTTTACCTTCGGCCTCATCCTTTGAAACCTTCAGCTCAGCATTTTCAAGACGGAGAGCTCTGATCTCTTTCCGCTTGTTGCAGATATTCTTGAACAAACCCTGGTTATATGAATTAACTTTCTGTAAGTCAAAATGTCGTGGTGGTGTCACAGCAAATGCCATGGATAGGCTAATGGTGGGGACCAAATGCACTAGGGGAATCCAGGGAGGGATAGTGAGGTGATTCCACACACAGAAGGTTTATATTTGATTCACTTCCAAGCTTTACAAGTGCTCCTAGAGCTGTATTGGAGAGAGGAGGAAGAAGGAACTCTCTTACTCTCAACGCTAGATAGCCCTCAAGAACCAAGTAAAAACTAGCCAATAGATATCAACCTAGTAACACTCGACCCGTTCCAGACCAACCCCTTCTACAGAGGCCCTGGCTCTCCTTACATAGGGGTGGCTAGGTCTCTACTTCGGGCATACGTGGAGGCATATTCCAGGGAATATGCCTCCTCCCAAAATAGTAAGCCGACCGGGTCGCTTTTCCCCGCGTCACCCATACAGAGGCTACGTGAGCCTCTGCGGCGCCTGCATCAGCCGACATTGGCGTCATCACCTCTATCGGCCATACCTTGGTGGTCCTTCCTCTGTCCGCTTCGCTCATGCCGTGCGTACCAGGGCTACTTTTGACCAGCGAGATACCTTCCTTCTCCTAGAAGCTTGAGATGACCCGGATCGTGGTTGATCCGGCCACACCTGTTTCTGCATACAAGCTAGATTCATCCATCCGACTCATGACTTAGGTCGGTTGAGACCCAGTTAGGTGGACATCCCCTGGTCCGCGTTACCCTGAGATTCGGCCTGCCTTGAGGTGACTCGGCCAACATTCGCTTTGACCTTGCCGTACCTCGGCTAACTCGGCCTTTATACCCTGGCGTGACCCTATCCGGCGGTATCCCCCCAACATTAGTCCCCGAACTGGTGCGGTCTTAGTTGCCTTACCCTCTAAGGCCACAACAGGTTCAATTTCACCGTGTATTGAGTTTCATTTCCGAGTTACCCCCTCATCTCGTATTCCATGGGTTTACTTTCCCTTAGCACATTCCGAGTTCTCACTCGCTGGCCGGGTTACCACAATCTCTTTCGGGTCATGCTTCCTTCTCTCGTACGCGTCCCCATGTGAAGGTTAATCATCACATCGCCTCATTTTAAGGGCCAGCCATAGTAACCGCCGCAGTAATTGTCAGGAGTTTCTGTGCGCGCGTCACGTCACGCCTGCCGCCTCGTTAACTGCATCGATGCGTCGCTTCATGGGATCCGCTGCGCCTTGTGACCTTCCGTGTGGCCTGATGCTGATTGGTCAATCCGGTGTGCACACGGCCACACGATGTGGCCCTCCCGCAAACGCGATCCAGCTTCCTCGCAGAGGGAGCTGTTAAATAGGGGAGGGGTGCGCCCCTGGGCCCTTTCCCTATTTCCGCGCCCCTCTGCCCTTTCTTCTTCCTCGTTTTCTCCCGCGACAGCGCCGCCGCCACCGCGATTGAGTAGTAGCGCCGCCGCCGCACTGCTTCCACACGCATCTGCGTCGCTGCCGCCGTTGCGCACCTCCTCCACCATAGGTCGCTATCAGTCTAGGCCGCTACCCCCCACCGCCGCTAGCACCAGCAAGGGCAGCAAACTCGAGATGACTGAAGAGGAGCTCGCCGTCGCCGAGCAGGAGATGGAGGAAGATGCTGCGACGGCGGACCGCGGTGCGTGGGCCGGATCCTAGGTCTGCCAGGATGACCTGGACTGGCTCTACCGCACCAAGCGCATCCCCGCAGGTGTCACCACACGCATCGCCTCCGCCGAACTTGCCCCCTCACCCAATCCGGGTGAGTTTGTGGTGTTTCTATCACATTTCCAGCGGGGATTCGATTTGCCAGTCAGCGATTTTTTCCATGATTGGTTGAACACCTACGAACTCCAGCCGCACCACCTTCCTGCCAACGCTATCACCTCTCTCTCTGCTTTTGCCTCCACGATCGAAGGCTATGCCGGATTATGGCCCACAAAGGAGCTATGGATCCGGTTCTTCGGCCTTTGTCGTAACGTGATTCCGAACACCTAGCTTGATCCGGAGGACAAACAGCTTACGCAGTTCGGGGCTGCGTCAATCTCTCCCCGGAGGCTATCCATCTTTCCCCGGGTTACCAGGCTGGAATCCTGCAAGGGATGGGCCCGAACTTTCTTTTATGTTCGGAACGACGGCACCGAAGAGCTGATCCGGCTGTGCCCCTATGCTCCGGGTCCTCCTAACCCGAAGTTGTGGGATGTTGTCCCCAAGAAGCCCACGGTCTTGGCCAACCAGGTCAACAAAAGGTTCGTGGAGCTTGGGTTGCGCAACGAGCACGCCATGATCACATTCGTCCGCAACCGGATCTGCCCCCTCCAGAAGCGCACTCGCAAGGTGTGTCACATGAGCTAGGGCTGTGACCCCAACCATACCTCGTCTTTTGAGCTGAGCAACAAAGAGATTTACCGTCGGGTCAAGGCCCTCTTCACCACCCATAAGGACTTCTCCTCTGAGTGGACGTGGGGAATTGAGCACTATTGCCGAGATAGGCTTCCTCCCGTGGTAAGCTTCGTGTGGCAAACTTTCTCCAGATTAAATCTTACGTCGGTTGCTGTTGTATATTTAACTCTGTCGTCTTTTCTCTCCCTTAGCAATTCCTTCAGCAAACTATCAAGGATGGCCCCGATCCCTCCCTCAAATGGGCGCCTGACCGGGAGACCTCGGACGAGGAAGAGCCGGATCAGGAGATGTTCCTCCCAATGACCGACACGACGAAGCGACCCACCGGTAAACTCTCTTCCATTAGAGATTGGCCCGACGATGAAGATGACTCGGATGTCGAGGTGATGGAAGCATTTGACGCTGTCCCCCTTTCTTATGCTTTTCTTGCATCAGCTAACCCCGGTGGGCAGATCCATGAGGACCCTCCCCTAGCCAGGGGTGACCCTATTCCGGTTGCACCAAAGAAGAAGCGGGGAGCTACCTCAACCTCTTCCTCCGGACCTTCTCAGCCAACCAAAAGGCAAAAGAAGTCTGGGGACAAGACTGCCTCCAAGCCTGCAACCAAGGCCCCAGCACGAAGGGCTCGGAAGCCCAAGGAGCCCCTGACCTCGGATGCGTAAACCTCTTTTCCCTTTGTCACTTATTTGTTCTTGCATTGTTATAGTTTCTCATCCGACACTGTTTTATTCGGCAGGGCCGCGGTGGAGGTCCCCCAGAGCGGATCTAGCATTGCTTCTCCGCTCCGGCTCAGCCCTTCTCCCCCTCTTGGCGACGATTCACGCCCACTGAGCCCTATTCCGGAGGGTTCAGCGGCTGCTCCGGGTTCCACACCACCTCGTCAAGAGGGGGGCAACCTTGGAGCGGGGGAGACAGACCCAGCCGAGGCAGCGGCATCCACCCCTTCGGCTTTGCCGCAACCAGCTACGACCGAGGCTACCTCAGCACCTCCACCGAAGAAGAAACCAGTAGCCGCACCAGCACCAACTCCAGCACCAGTACCAGCAACAACTTTAGCACCAGCACCAACCCCAGCCACAAGAGCAACATCAGCAACACCAAGAGCAAAAGCAGCAGCGCCAAGCTCCTCCGCCTCGTCCGAGACTTCCTAGTCTCGGCGAGAAAGTACCCAGGCAGCTCCCAAGGGTAAATCTGCTGCAACCACTTCCTCCTCTCAGCAGCCTAAGGGAAAAAAGGCCCATGACGCCACCAGGGCAGCGTCCGTCGAGGCTGGACAACATACTCTCGCGTCCATGCTTTCCAAGAAGCCTCCAGCACCGAAGGACGCCCCTGCCGAGCCAGCTGATGCGCAACAGATGGTTTTGCACACCAGCCCGGCTCTTGCCCTGGTTGAGAGGAGGGAGGTGCACGCGAAGGGCTTGGTGGTGCCCCATATGCCCAGCGGCGAGCGATACCCTCCGACCCTGATTGAATTCGTCATGAATTGGAACAAGGTGGAGTTCGTCCACAATGACGATCTTCCGGAGAAGTTCGGCCCCGCTGAATTTTCTGCTCAAATGAACACAGCCGCTAAGGCAATCAACCTCACGGGTCGCATGATGGAGGTACTTTACTTCCCCTTTTCCTTAGCATGTTGTAGATATTAATGATATAACCATTAGTCCCCGAGCCTTCGGGGGAGTAACTTGTTACTCGGCCGGATGCTCCTTAACAAACTAACGTAGCTCCTTGATAACTTCGAATATGCACACACCTAGAGCCGGGTTAAGTTCCACTTGGCCCGGATTTTTTACACTTCGAATATGCACACACCTAGAGCCGGGTTAAGTTCCACTTGGCCTGGATTTTGTACACTTCGAATATGCACACACCTAAAGCCGGGTTAAGTTCCACTTGGCCCGGATTTTGTATACTTCGAACATGCACACACCTAGAGCCAGGTGAAGTTCCACTTGGCCCGGATTTTGTACACTTCGAATATGCACACACCTAGAGCCGGGTTAAGTTCCACTTGGCCCGGATTTTGTACACTTCGAATATGTACAAGGCTAAGTTGTATTTTTGTATTCTTTTCAGGTGACCACCAACCGCCGGAGCGCTGAGTTTCAGCGTCTCCTGGACACCCACAAGATGTTGCGCGCCAAGCATAACTCACTTCTTGCTGATCATGATAAGAGGGGTAAGTTTCTTCCTCAGCATTTCTCTATTTTCCTTCATCTTCTTCTGTCGAACTAATCCATCATTCGGTTTCGCAGCTGGGGTGGAGGCGGAGAACACGCTTATGAGGAAGAATCTGGATCAGATCAAGGGTAAGTTATATATGCTCAACCTTGCTATGCTTTCCATCTCCATTCCTCCTAGGCTCAGCAAACATTCATACCTCAGCTTTGCCGGGTTGACAAACTATTTCAGTATCGCTGGAAGATAGTGTGCCCATGCCAGATATGATGCTGCATTTTCTCGAGCAAGCAGGGCAGCATCAGGCCGAACTCAAAAAGAAAGACGATGAGCTTGCCCTCCTCCGGACCAAGGATGATGAGATTGCCAAGCTTAAGGCCGAGATGAAGAAATTGAAGGCACAACATCAATCTGAGCTCCAAAAGGCTGGCAAAAACTTCACTGAGGAGCGCGAGCGCCTCAACCTCCAAATTGCCAAGGACCGAGAACTTCTCCAGGAGGCCGACGTCAAGCTTGAGTCGGCGAACGCTGAACTTGTGCAGCTTCGTAAAAGACGTGATGACTGTACCAGGGAGTTGACTCGGATCCTCAACCATATTTCACGTAAGTTCCTTTCCCTTATCGGGCATATTTCTCCGGGTTACTTCACATGTCTTTTCTTTACCTGCTTCTCTTATCTCGTTTTCAGGCAAATTTCCAGAGGGCACTGCCATCGCGAGTGCCGCTGTTGCTGATTTCCGCCGAGAGAGGGGTACTCCCGTTGGTCCTAACGCTGAAGAGATTCCCTATGACATGGAGGACCTGTTGGTCAGCCTGTCATCTCGCGTGGCAATCATCAAGAACTATGGGAAGGATATCCTTGACGTTGTAGTCTGAATCTTCAACACGTTTTGGCCTGTGGAAGACACTCCGGAGGGAACCGCAGTTCTTGTTGAAAAGTTGATGGAATGCGAGACCCAGCTCGACATTTGGAGGGAATCTGCTGGACGCGCCGCAGCTGAGACCGTTCTCCACTACGTACTTACGTTGTACGAGAAGATCGACCTCAACCTCTTAGCGCGCATGCGCACCGGGTCCAAATGGACCAGTGACCCGGAGTGGGTAACTCGGCGCAAGGCTTGCGCCCATAGCCTCATCGAATATGCTCCCATTCACGAATGGACTAAGGGATTGAGCTTCCTGGAAGCTGCCGGTGACGAAAACGCTGAAAACGTTGAAGATGGCTCGGATGAGGACGAAGAGGGTGATGCCTCGGACATTGAAGACAGCGAAGATGATGCCGAACTTCCTCCTCCTGGTGCTCCTTAAGTGAAAAAACTTTAAAGTTTATCAGATCCCCGGTATGCCGGGTGGAATTGTATCTAGTACACATATGATATTTTGATACTAAGTTTTTATGCCGGATTAACTTGGGCGTAGTCCCCGAGTTTCATTTTCTTGTTCGTCCAATCTTTTGGCTCGGCTCGTGTCTACCTTGATTCGGCTTTACGACTTACGAATCCGAGATTCAAAAATTTTCTTAACAATACTTGGAAACTTTTAGGCTTAGCTCAAAATAAATCAGCATAATAAACTAAAAATACACAAGGTTAGTTCGAAAAACAAACGTTGGCTCGATTAAGTTCTTTTCCTTAGTCGTTTTTCATGTGCTACGCAATTCCAAACTTGTTCTCTTGCTTGCCATGAAGCCAATTCTTGTTGGACAGCAGCAAGTCGAAGAGTTGGGTTTTTGGTGCTCACACACTACTAATCCGAGTTAAGTAGAACAACTTACTCCAGCTGACGTACAAATAACAAAAGACAACAAATATTATTAAGGCAGTCCCCGTGTTACTGCTGGAGGTGCCAACATTTGATTGATAAGCTCATTGCCGACATACATACCGACATATGAGAAGATTCGGATACATACACTTCTTTTCTAAGTGTAGAAAGGACGAAGTAGAGCTACATTCCACGGACGCTTAGATTCCTCGCCGGACCTGTACGCCTTGTTCTTTTCCTATGGATTTGCATCTATAAGATAATAAGAATCATTGTGTAATGCTTTGCTCACAATGAATGGCCCTTCCCATGGAGGAGATAATTTATGCATGCCAGCAGTACGTTGTACCAACCGGAGCACCAGATCGCCTTACCGAAAAATTCCGGGGCTTACTTTCCGGCTATGATAGCGTCGGAGATTTTGCTGATATATGGCAGACCTAGACAGTGCCAATTCACTCGCTTCTTCCAGCAGATCAACATCATTTTGCCGGGCTTCTTGCACTTCGGCTTATGTGTATTGGGTGACCCTAGGCGAATCATGCTCTATGTCGGCTGGTAATACAGCTTCTGCCCCATATACCAGAAAAAATGGCGTATAGCCTGTTGATCGATTCGGAGTTGTTCTTAAACTCCACAGTACCGCTGGTAGTTCTTCTATCCAGCACCCCGCTAATCTTTGCAACGGCTCAATGAGCCGAGGTTTTATCCCGGATAATACCAATCTGTTGGATCTTTCCACTTGTCCGTTCGAAGCGGGGTGGGCTACCGAGGCAACGTCCAACCGTATCTTCTTATCCCGGCAGAAACACGCAAATGCTCCTTCCGCAAAGTTTGTGCCATTATTAGTTATGATACTGTGAGGATAACTGTATCTCAAGATGATGTCTTTGAGAAACGTCATGGCCGTAGCTCCATCACATTTTCTTATTGGCTTCACCTCGATCCACTCTGTGAATTTGTCCACCATGACCAAGATGTGAGTCATATTTCCCCTTGCTGGATTAAATGGGCCAACCATGTCCAAACACCACACGACAAATGGCCAGGTGATTGGTATGGTCTTGAGCTCCAACATTGGCATATGTGTCTTGGTAGCATACCTCTGACAACCATTACACTTTCTCACCAGATCTTCTGCTTGTTCTATGGCACTTGGCCAGTAGAATCCATGCCGGAAAGCTTTTGCCACCAAGGCTCGGGACGAGCCATGATGCCCGCACTCCCCTTGATGCATATCTTGGAGGATGTCAAGCCCTTCTTCTGGGTCAACACATCGCTGGAGGACATTGGTCACGCTCCTTTTGTATAGCTCAGAATTGATGATTATGTATGCCTTTGCTCTCCTCTAAGTTTGCCTAGATAGCACCTCCTCAGTGGTTAACGTTCCATCTTTCAGGAATCGAAATATAGGCAGTGCCCAGGCTGGTATTGCTCGCACAGGGAACACATCCTCATCAATTTCCATCTGATCCACCGGCATAACTTCAACCAGATCCTGCTGAGCAGTCCCCGGGTGTTGCGAAGCAGTCCCCGGGTTTGCCGAGGTAGTCCCCGGGTTTCGCGCACCATCTCCCACGTCAATGTCCATGGGCATAGCTCCGGATTCTGCATCCTCCGGGACGTAAATTGAGTTGGTTTCTAGGACGGCCTGATAGACGGTTTTCTGAGGTGTTCCAATGCTACCCCCTGTGGAATTGCTTGTCGGGTTGATCCGAGCTTTGATAGTACGTCAGCAGCCTCATTTTCCACCTGGGGTACATGGTGAAATTCACATCCCTCAAAATAAGCAGATATCTTCTGCACATGAAATCTATAGAGCGCCATGTTTGGATCAAGGGTGTCCCACAGTCCCGACACTTGATGTACTACCAAGTCTGAGTTCCCAAAGCATAGGATCCGACGTATTCCAATTTCTTTTGCCACTTTGAGCCCATGCACAAGTGCTTCATACTCAGTGACATTGTTTGATGCCGTGAAATGGATCTGCAGCACATATTTCAGCTGGTCCTTCTTTGGCGAGGTAAGTACAATTCCGGCGCCTAGCCCGGTTTTTGTTTTTGACCCGTCAAAGTGCATCCTCTAGTAATTCGGATCTGGTAGCTGTGGTTCGTTTTGTACCTCGACCCAGTCCACAAAAAAGTCGGCCACAACCTGAGACTTGATTACTTCTCTTCTGTCATATTATGGTGCATAGGGAGCTAGTTCAATTGCCCATTTTGCAATCCTACCACTCGCATCCTTGTTACTCATTATCTCAGATATGGGAGCCTCACATATTACCTTGATGGGATGCTCCTCAAAGTAATGCTTCAACTTGTTAGCTGCCATATACACACCATACGCCACCTTTTGATAGTGTGGGTAGTTCTGCTTCGAGGCAGACAACACCTCGCTTAGATAATACACTGGCCTTTGCACTGACTTACCCTCTTCGTCGCGCTCTACCACAATTACTACACTTACAACTCGGTTGGTTGCAGCTATATAGAGCAATATTGGCTCCTTTGATAGTGGAGAGGCTAACACTGGTGCAGTGGCTAACATCTTTTTTAAGTGAGCAAAGGCTTCATTGGCCTGCGGCATCCAAACGAACTTATCCGACTTTTTCATGAGTTGATAGAGAGGCAATGCCTTTTATCCAAACTGACTTAACGATGCCAGGCAACCAGTGAACTTCTGGACATCGTTAAGACACTTCGACAGTTCCATTCGCTCAATGGCCCGGATTTTAGTTGGATTAACTTCGATACCTTAGCTGGAAACAAGAAATCCGAGTAATTTTCCAGCCGCGACACCGAAGGTACAGTTCTCCATGTTAAGCTTCATCCGGAACCTTCTTAAGTTCGCGAACGTCTGCCTGATATCTTCAAGGAGCGTCTTGTTTTCCTTGGTCTTGATAACCACATCATGCACATACACTTGTACATTTTGACCTATTTGGTCGTGCAAACATTTTTGCATACATCTTTGGTATGTCGCCCCTGCATTACGTAAACCAAAAGGCATGGTGCGATAGCAATAAGCCCCATACGGGGTGATAAATGCAGTCTTTATTTGATCATCTGGATTCAGAGGTATCTGGTGGAAAACCGAATATGCATCAATGAATGACAACAGTTCACATCCAGCAGCTGAGTCTATGACCTGATCTATTCTTGGAAGTGTAATCGATACACATACGCCAAACCACTGCCACATTCGGATAATCCTTCTTCTTTTCCACCAGCACCGGATTAGATAGCCAATCCGGGTAAAGAACTTCCATGATAAATCCTGCAGCCAACAACCGAGCTATCTCATCTCCGATGACTTTCCTCCTATCTTCGGCTAAGCGGTGGAGAGGTTGCTTCACCGTCTTTGCTCCGGGTCTCACATTCAAAGAGTGCTCGGCCAACTCCATCGGAACACCTTGCAAGTCCTGTGTAGACCAAGCAAAAATGTCCCGATTCTCACGGAGGAAGTTGACGAGCTCGCTTTCCTATTTATCATTTAACCTGGCACCAATTTTTACGGTGTGCTCTGGGAACATATCATCAACAGGCACCTTCTTGGTATCTTTCGTGGCTTGGAATGAGACACTTCCATGCGGGTTACTCAGCGCCGACATATACTGCTGTGCGGACTGAGCCAATGCCACCACCTCTTGGATTTTTCTTTTCTCTTGCGCAATCACGAGTGACTCGGCTAGGTTCTACCTGGCTGACGCACACTCAATGGAACGTCGGAAATCTCCAGCAATGGTAATCACTCCATTTTGCCCGGGTAACTTCATCTTCAGATAACTGATGTGGCAGCTTGCCATGAACTTGTTCAGTGCTAGTCTTCCGAGTAACACGTGATATGCACTTTCTAAGTTCACCACTTCAAACTCCAAATTCTCAGTTCGGCAGTTATCTCTTGTGTCGAACAATAAGTCAACCCGGACCTTGCCTATGGACTCACAAGAAATGCCGGGCACAATACCATGGAAAGTTGTCCTTGTAGCCTGGAGCATGTTCTCCGAGATACCTAACTTGCGCATTGTATCCGCATACATCATGTTAATGCTACTGTCATTGTCAATCAGTACCTTTGAGAACCTCACATTGATGTTTGGCCCAATGAATTTCGGATCTAGCACTACGCATACGAACCAGGACTCGGCATAAGCTTGGGATGATCTTTGATGCTCCAGGTAATTTCCTGGTCCGACCAAGGCATATACCTCGTTACTGTGGGCATTACCGCATTCACCTCCATATGTCGGCGCCGCAAGCTCTTTCTATCTGTTTCCTTAGTGGTAAATACACAGTAACTCTGATGATGCTCTCCGTACTCATCTCTCCCCTCATTTCCGGGGTACTTCTTATCCGGCTAATGCTGGTTTTATACTTGATGCACTGCATCCCTTCTCTCATGGTTATCATACCTCGGCGGAGGGGAGGCAACATTAGCTGTTGCGTGTTTGCTCCGGAGAGCAATTGCTGCCGGGGTAACTCCTGCCGAGGTTGATCATTCCGGGGTGCCTGAGCATTCCCCGAACCACCTTGTTCTATTTTACGCATCCACTCACATTACCTCGTCGTATGACCTGCTGGGTTACTCGGATTTGGCATGTGAAATTTACACGGCTGATCCAACATCGACTCATAAGTGTACCTCAGACGGTCCTTCTTTTCTTGCCACTGTTTCTTCTGCTCTGGCGTCCAAGTTTTCTTGCCATCATTTCTTGGTGTCCATTGTCCCGCTCTAGTTTTCTGACGTTGATTGCCTCCTGCTCCGGGCTGATCTTGATTCACAGCTGCAACCTGTTGCGAACTGTACCGGTGATCCGGTCTGTCATCTCTTCTTTTACCTCTATAATCATTCCTTCGGGATGATCCGGCTGCATCTCTCTGGTAGTACTCCTCATTTGACTCGTTTGACACGAGCCTGGGTTGATTCGGATCACCCAAAGCATACAAATCAGCAATCCGGATCATCTCTGCCAATGTGGTTGGCATTTTCCTTTGCAACTCCTGCCACAGCTCCCTTGCATATTTGCATCCCTACGCAAACCATGCTATGGCCTGTGACTCTATCACACCCTCACACGAGTTTCTCACGGTACACCACCGGGTAAAAACTCCCGGTCCGTCTCGTTCGGTCTCTGCTTACACATAGCTAGGGTATGTGGCCTATTTGGCCTCTGATACGTACTTGAGAAATTGCTGATAAACATTTCTTCAAAATCGATCTAGTAGTTAATACTTCCGAGCGGCAAATTGTTTAGCCATACCCTCGCTGGTCCCTCCAATATCTGGGGTACGTATCTCACAGCCCTTCTCAAGTTGCCTGTAGCAATTTTCATAGCTGTAGCATAGTTTATCAACCAATCCTCCGGCTTAGTACTGCCGTCATACGTCTTTGTGCCTCTGGGTAACTGGAAGTTAGGTACCGACGGCTCCTTCATGATCCGGGGCCCAAAACACGCAGGACCTAGTGGACCTTGACATTCGATCTGTTCCAACCTATACAGTCGATCCAGTTTTAACCTGGCATCATCAGGCATGAAATCCCTGCTTCCCAATCTTGACCCTATCACATGATAGTCCGGCCTTGGGTATCATGCGTTCACCATTTCCGAATCTCCATCGTTATACCGGTCTTGCTCTCGTGGAGCACCTCTCTGTTGCATACCTCAGCCGACACTTTGCTCTTGCCTTGGTATATTCCGCTGCTGCGGTTGTCCTGCTCCTGCCGAGTTTCGCTGTCCGGCATTGCCGTTTATAGCATTTCCTTGACCGGCATTGCCTTGGTCATGGTTACCTCTGCCAGCTTCACCTCGGCTCACACTTCGTTGATCGTCATTTCTCTGTACTTCTTTTCCTTTCACCGCCCTTGTTGGGTTGTACAGGACGATCTGTTTGTTTCTTCTGGCCGAGGTTACTACCTCTTCTCCCTAGGACCTCCATGAGGAGACGATACGGCTCCAGCGGATTTCTCTGGGTTACCCACCGCTGAATGAACGATCTAGGAGGCCCCAGGTCTCTCCAGGTTAGCCCTGAGCAATTCCTCATTTTGCCTATTCGCGATCCGAACCAACTCATTGACCCTATCTTGCTGTCTCTGACGGGCCTCACCCGTTAGACCCTCTAACTCGGATGCAGTAGCATCTGCTGCTCTGAGGTTCTTAGCCGGGGTACTATACCTCGGCAGCCCCATGGACAAACAGTTCTCTGACTCCTCAATCCTAGTGTCTCCCTCTTTGTTCATTTCGCTTATGAGGTTTCTCCCCTTCAATTTTTTAGCATCTACTTTATTTTCCTTTGCGTACTCACGTAGCGTCATGTTCAACGACAGCTGAGCCGTGGCTATCTTTTTCGCACCCTCTAGTATTTTTTGCCTAGTTTCCTGTAGCTCGGCCTGTGCCTGAGCCAGATCTACTGCTGCTACTACAGGCTTTGCCAAGCTATCCATCGCTTCCCGCAACACATTCTCAGGCCTCTTTAGTCGAGGACCTCTACCTTTCCTCGGTGCCTTAGGCGTTACCTCTAGATCTGGTGCCGGATCCTTTCTTGTGCCCGCACCAGGCGCAGTCATCATCACTTCAGCATGGTCCAGGGACTGAGTGATACGCGCCCTGTGAACCATGCTAAGGGGTGGCTCCCCTGCCTCGACGACGTGCCGCGGATGAACGCACGACACATCGATAGCAACATAGACCTTATGCGCGCCGATCTTGACGAAGAGGCTGTTGCGCGGAAGTGGGCGCGTGTCGAAGCAGCCAGCGTTGTTGTTGACAAAGTCCAGCACTCCAAAGCGCTGAACGAGCCCGGAGACGATGCGTTCGCCGGTGCCGATGGGGTTTCCCGTCCGGATCTTGACCCCTGCTAGCGCCGCTAGCCCCATGGTGGGCGCCAATTGTCATGGTGGTGTCACGGCAGATGCCATGGATAGGCTAATGGTGGGGACTAAATGCACTAGGGGAATCCAGGGAGGGATAGTGAGGTGATTCTGCACACAGAAGGTTTATATTTGATTCACTTCCAAGGTTTACAAGTGCTCCTAGAGCTGTATTGGAGAGAGGAGGAAGAAGGAACTCTCATACTCCCACCGCTAGATAGCCCTCAAGAACCAAGTAAAAACTAGCCAATAGATATCAACCTAGTAAGACTCGACCCGTTCCAGACTAACCCCTTCTACAGAGGCCCTAGCCCTCCTTATATAGGGGTGGCTAGGTCTCTACTTAGGGCATACGTGGAGGCATATTCCAGGGAATATGCCTCCTCCCAAAATAGTAAGGCGACCAGGTCGCTTTTCCTCGCGTCACCCATGCAGAGGCTACGTGAGCCTCTGTGGCGCCTGCGTCAGCCGACATTGGTGTCGTCACCTCTGTCGGTCACGCCTCGGTGGTCCTGCCTCTGTCCGCTTCGCTCATGCCATGCGTACCAGGGCTACTTTTGACCAGCGGGATACCTTCCTTCTCCTAGAAGCTTGAGATAACCTGGATCGTGGTTGATCCGGCCACACCTGTTCCTGCATACAAGCTAGATTTATCCATCCGACTCACGACTTAGGTCGGTTGAGACCCAGTTAGGTGGACATCCCCTGGTCCGGGTTACCTCGAGATTCGGCCTACCTTGAGGTGACTCGACCAGCATTCGCTTTGACCTTGCCGTACCTCGGCTAACTCGGCCTTTATACCCTGGCGTGACCCTATCCGGGGGTATCCCCCCAACACAGAATACCCAGAGTCAGAAGTCTACTAAAGACTCGGGCTAATATTATTACTAATATCAGCACGAGCCTTGGGGGCTACACTAGTTCATTTTTTGGCATCCTAAGGCAGCATAAACCTGGATTGTATATCCTACTTCATGCTTGGGGGCTAGAGGATATGGTATAAAGTACAATAAATAAAAATGTGCGTTGGAAATCCGACTTACATGATGTTCACGTGTGAGCTTGCTCAGGCACATGTTCACTTTGGTGGTAAACTTCTCGGTGAGGGTGAGTGGAATAACCGGATGTGGTGGAAGCACACCAGCTCTAAGTCCCTCGTCGCGAAGGTAGACTTGTTCAAGAAGGTCGGAGTACTTGATGTCTTCCACTTCTTGTGCTTCTTCTTCGGCAGAGAGATTTTGGCCCTCTAGGCATTGCCAGGCCAGAAGCTGGATTTCTTCCGCAGATTTCCGAGACAAGACAAATTTGGCAAGTCCCGGATTGTTCAGGAGGTTTTTCGTGAAAGTCTCTGCCGAGGGATCACTACCCAAAGAGGGTTCACCCTTATCTAATCTTGAGCCACCCATGGTGGCATCAGTTTACGACTCAAGGGTCGCTGGCCCCGTTGAAGGAGCCGGATCTTCTACGAGAACCGGTGATGGAGTGATCACCGGCATTGTAGAAGGTTGTGGGGCAAGAGTCGGAGGAGCCACGGAAGGAGAAGCCATAGTCAGCTTCGTCTGCCGCAAGGGCTTCGAAGAAGTTCCCTTTCCCTTGCCCTTGACGAGCTGTTTAGCTCTGAGAATGTGATAAAGTAGAAAACATTACATCTCGGAAGAAATTACGAGTAAGGCACAAAGTCGGAATTTGTGTTAAAAGTTACCTCTTCACAACTGGCACCTCCTTTGTGCCGACAGCCACTGTCGGAGCTTTGCGCTTCCTGGGCACAACGTCCGGCAGTGGGACCAGTTCCTCTTCCCGAGAAAACTCCGGAGGATATCCCTCGAGAGGAGCTAGCTCCGACTCGAGGAGGTCGTCAAGCTGAAAAGAAGAAAATATCTCAGTATTGCAAAATAACTTAAAAGGTGAAACACATAAAAGGGTTTATTATTGAAGCTTACCGGAAGTACAGGGTCTTCTGTTGTGTGCATGTCCACAGACACGTCCGAGATCTTTCTCTCGATCCGCTCCTTAATCAGCCATTTAATCTGGCTTATGTAGTCATGTGGCTTCAGGGCATTGGGGCAGATGTGGAGGGAGTCTTGTTTTCACGCTGTGATGGAATGCATCAGTCGGTCGCTGTGGTACTGGAGAGGCTGGATCCGGCCTGACACCCAGCACTGGACTAAGTCGGACCCTTTTAGGCCTTTGTGTTTCATCAGGTATTCGATCCGCCTCTTGGTAAGGATCATATCGTCACTGACCGGAGGGGCCTCGTCGCAAGACGGTTGGGCCGTGGCAGCTCCTTCGATGAAAGCCGGCAAAGTTGTATCTTTGCCGAGAGCAGGAATATCCTTATGGTAAAAGAAAGTGGCTGGCCATTGTTTGACCGACTCACTAGCTAGAATACGAGGATAAACACGCTCGCGTCTAACTGAAAGGCTAATAGTGCCGGTAATGTAAGGATTACCGGCGGTAATGGAGTTTCTCTGGAAATAAAAATAGTACCGGAACAAAGTAAGACTCGGCCTAATGCCGAGATACCCCTCGCACAAAGCTGCGTCAGAACTCATCTCTAAGATGGAGTTCGGGGGAAGATGATGGAGCTGAACGCTATAGTGATCAATCACCTCAGAAAAGAATTCCGAGGGAGGGAAAGACAAACCTCTGTCGAGGTGGGTGCCGAAGTGTACCCGCTCGTTGGCATGCGGGTTGGGGATGGTCTCACCAGAACCGCTTCGCCAGTCGCCGGCACGGAGGAGACCTTCACTCTCCATGTCGTGGAGTTTCTTGTTGTCGAGGAGGCGTGGGATCCAAACCCCCCGGTTGCTCTCCTTCTCTGCCGCTGCCGTCGCCGCCGCGGCTGCCGCCGCTGCTGCCAAGCCAGATGATGAAGAGGAAGCCATTTCTCCGGTGCGTTAGTGACCTTAGAGGGGCGGCACTGGGAATCTGGGAGGGAGGAGAACTCTGTGTGCGAGGGAGAAGTGGAGAAGAAGGAACGGAAAGGGAACAAGTGAAGATGAGGAAAAGAAATCATCACCCCTTATAACCACCTAACCGCGCCAAGATTCGTGCAAACAGCACTGTGTAACCGCCATGCATCGTGGAAGGAACTGGGAAGGACCCACACGATGATTACGTCGCCTCGATCTCCGCGTACGCATTGAACCGGTGCCTCGGTTCCGCGAATGATGGACCCACCAAATAATAAAGCCGAGTAATATGTTGATAGGTTCGACTTATTTTTAAGACCCGGATCGTATTTTTTATTGTGAAGTTTTAGGAACCCTTCAAGATTCTGCAAGCCGAAGATCAAGCTAGACGATGATGAATCCGACTTTGGATCTTGGAGACTTTCGGGGGCTGCTGTTGGGGATATAGTTTCCGGGTATCCTCACAGTTCCTCATTGACCAGGGTGGCCCAATTCGGGTTAGAGGTTTGCTTCACAGGTGGCCCAGTCAGGGAGAAAAGACGGATTCCAGTCCGGCTACGGGAAGGCCTAGAAGACTTACCGACATAGGCCCATAGTGTTACTTGTAGTTCAAGATGTACTCTGTAACCGACTCTTAGTCATAGCCGGATAGGTCTCTCCTGTAAATCCTACGACGGATATCTATATAAGCCATCCTAGGGAGATCCTTTAGGGCACCCTCAATAGTCTACAATCTCAATTCGCACAGGCGAACCCTTGTAACCAATATTCCGGCTCTGTCGTATTACTGGATTGCTAGCAGGAGTAGGATCCATCCAAAGCCGGCAGATTGGAACCTGAGTAAACTTGTGTGCTCACCGTCCCGGAACACCGTACGTCTCACACCCCTCTCTTCCGCACGCCTCGAGGACCCCCTCGTGGCGTACTTGTCATCAATTCGACGACACTATCTCATATAGTTATCTTGTATAGTTGTTGGCACAAGGAAGGGGCAAGTGAAAAAAGAAAAGAAAGGTAAAAAAATAGAAAAATAAAAAGAAGAAAAAGAAAGAAAGAAACAAGTGCCTCATAGAATAGGAAGCGCAAGCTTGATGAATATCAAATAGGTGGTACTTATTGTGCATATCTTGTAGCCCACCAATTTTATTGCAATCGAACCAGTGTCTCTCATTGCACTTGTACGACACGAGCTTATAGTCTTCGCTAGGTAATCATTTGGTTCTTAGATCACGTTATCTGTCGCACAAGTCCCATTTATCCCACCATGTGTTTCCTTGTATATATTCATATCTTGTGGATTGACTTGTTTTGCATTGTGATCATCGTGGTTCTTTACTTGCTATTACAATATCAAAATTTCGGATTGTTCTTGGACATGCCACCTTCCATACCTATCCACCATAAGCTTTGTGTGTGTGTGTGTTTTTAGTGGTTATTTTGTTTTGGTGTTCCACGTGAACTTCACTTTGCTTGGTTTTGATTGCTCTCAAGTGTTGCCACTTGCACGATACTATCTTCCAAGGTAAAGTAAGGTTTGACATTGCATCCCTAACCCCCTACCACTTCCATATACACCACTTGGTCTTGTGAATCATGTCTAGGGACTCGGCAACCGAGGATGATTTCTATGAAGAATCCACGATGACCACCGTGCATATGCCTCCACAAGCATGGATGACATGATGGAGCACTACACCGACAATGGCTCCACATGATTGGGTGATATGGAGTTCTACAACAACAATAACTCGCCAAGCATGGAAGACTACAAGAACGACAACGACAAGCTCCTCAAGTCGCATCGACCAAGAGGGAGCCTCCACCTCAAGAGCGCCAAGGTCCACCATCACATGGAAAAGTTCGAAAGCTCCCTCAACAACTTCAAGAGCGACATGGACAACAACTTCGACAAAACCATGAGCATGATGGCCAAGACTAATGATGCTTTGCACTCATTACAACGCCTCACCAAGAAGAGTTCCAAGGAAAAGGAGAATCGTCGCGAGTGTCATGTGGATGACCAAGTGCGCCATCTACATCAACCTTTGGCAAGGCATGCCAATGACCTCCGTCGACACCATCATAAGGCGCCTTCAACTACTCGTGCCACCACAAAAAGGGAACCAAGAGCAAGCTCTCCTCCACGCCATCAAGATTCACGCCAAGAGTCTACACTTCAAGATGGAGGAAGCCAAGGCCACATATGTGATGAAGTCGATCGGAGCATCGCTCTCGACAACAACATGAGCCTACTTCCACCATTACCACAAGATGGCGACGACAAGGTCAAGAATGGTGAGCATGGGATTTTTCCTTCACCACAGGAGGCGCAAGGAGTTGAGAGAATCGAGCCTACCCCTAAATGCTCGGGTGATGATGTGGTACCAATCCCATGTGAGTATGAGAGCCACTTAGCCCACTTGAGTGAAAACAAGAGTGAGATGAGCGAATCCACCATATGTGAGATTGAGTGCTTCACTTTGAGGGCATGAGTGATACACCGAGTGAGTTGAGAGTGGTAATTGATAGGTCATGTAAGACCATGTGGATTTCTAACGACTTACCCTCTACCTCTAGTGTATTTCCTCTTTATGTGTTAGGTTCCATGGATCAAGAAGTGTCAATCTTGGAGATGATGATGCCTCCGACCGAGAAGATGAACATGGTGGATGATGATGATGCCATCCCCATGAATGATGAAGAAGTCACCCACATGGAGACCAATACTACAACAACACCCACTTCATATGAGAGGTATGAACAAGGTAAAAATAAGGGTGTTGATGATGCCATGATCCCACTAGTGGACATGATGACTTGTGATGATTGGCATGCTATGGATGATGTTTCTGATATCGCATATGACTCATTGGTATTTCCATGTGATACTTTGCCTTTGCATAATGTTGAGCATGTGAAATTATTTAATTGTGATGATGTTGCCATAGACATGCCATGCTCTAAACGTTACATTGATGATATCATTGCTTGCACTTTGTTGAACAATTGCTCTTTCCAATGTTTTGCTTGTAATGATGTTACCAATGGTACCCCTCGGATAATTCTTTGTCATGAGTGTTTCACAATTTCTCCCGTTGCTTGCAATAGGTTGAATAATTGCTCTTTCACTTGTTTTTCTTGCAACAATAATTCTCATATGGTTTATATTGAGATGGCCCCCATAGCTTACTCAAATGTTGGAGATTTTGATGATTTCCATGATAAGCATGTTCCCCACTTGCATACTCACGATGCATAATTTTCATACTAGATTGACACTAATAGTGATGTGCACAAGAAGAGATACGTCATGATGGATAATGTGTTTCTCTACCATGCACACACGTTCTTCCTTTTGTGTTTCATGTGTGTAGGTACCCACACAAGAATGTCAACCTCGGTTGAGCACGAGTTGACAAAAGGAGCTCTAGAGAGCATCCCCCAAGTGAGTTCAAGATCGAACCCAGCTATGATACCTTTTGCATGCTTTGCATCTTTCATGTTGACAAATTGCTCTTTCCTATGGTTTGCTTGCAAGAATGTTGATGGTATTCTTTCACCTTGTGACAATCACGTTTCATTGCTATTGGATATTGATGCTTTGTGTTTTGCAATAAAAGTGTTGAACAATTTCTCTTTTCGATGTTTTGTGTGCAACGATAATGCCATTTTGAGCATGTGTTGTCATGAGAGCTTCCAAGTCTCTCGTATTGTTGTTGCAACAAATATAAGGATCACTTGCTCTTTCATATGGTTTGTTTGCAAACATGTTCTTTTTTTCTTCAGCTTGCGATACTCATACCCCCCATGATTTTGGCTTTTGATGATATGTGTATGGCATCCAACATATTGAACAATAGTTATTTCCAATGGTTGGTTTGCACACATAATGATGTTGTTTTGGATATGCTTCCTCATGTGTTTTTGCCAAATTCTCCTTGACAAGGGTTTAACTCGTCAATGCCCATTGTTATGGACTTGGGTTTGGGAGAAGGAGGGAGTGCTGCAGGCATAATTCGGCTAGAAAACAAGCACACAGGGACACAAGTTTTACCCAGGTTCAGGCCTCATAGAGGTCCCTACTCCTACTTGTCTGCTCTTGGAATGAACGAAGGAATTAAAGATTATAGGGGCGCGCAGATGCAATCTGGCGAAAGTTGTGGAAACTAGGGTTGCATGTGTCCTCCTCGCCGCCCCCTCCTAGCCTTTATATAGATAGGATAGGTCTCGTGTAGCAGGTCGAGTACGTTACAGATTAGGGTTTTCCCTTTGAACTTTTTATCTTAAGCTTCTTCTTGTCTCGCAAGCAATCGAGAGTCTGTGGGCCACTCGAATTCTCCACTAGGCCTTGGCAACACCGTGGTCTTCTGCCGTATCTCGACCGTATATACCAAACTTGAGTACCTGTAGGGTATACCCATGTCAGTAGCCCCGAGTGTCCAGTGGAATCGCAGATTCGACTGGGGACTTTATGAAGCCTTTCGAGTGCATGACTGAGCATTTTTCAAGTGTTCTGTTCGTGTCATAGGGATTTTTGATATACGTGCCTGATTTATCCGATGTATCGGTGTTAGTTAACTGCCTTAGGGCAAAACAACGCAATCTACTCAAACTCGAGTCCTCGGACTCGAATTCAGAAAAGTGCTGGAGTAATTCGACTCAGGCCACGGAGGTCTTACAGGAGTTGAATTCCAGTGTATAAGTGTGAGCACTTGACGCGTCTGTCAAGGCATGTTCATCGCACCTATAGGTATGGATGTATTTCTGGTAGTGCACAGTAGATGCGTTGCCAGGCCTTATTCCGGTCTTATCTTCATGCTGTAAGCGCGGCATTCGAATTTTTTGTCATCACGAAGATGATTCGGGTGGCCCAGGAGACATTTTCTCTTTGTAGGGTAAATATGAGGCGGAGTCGCCATAGCATTCGAGTGTGGATGTTATCAACACATAGTACGATGTACAAATAATCATAGGGTGCGCGAGTAGCGCTCTCTATGGGAATAACCCCCGAGTGCCTATTCGAGTCGTAGACTCGAGTGGGGACTAAAAACCTTTTGCAACCACTGTCATCTTTTGTTGCTTGTTTTAGTCGAATTTTCTTCCGGCGCTCCCTATGGGAGTAACCCATAATTCACAATTGAATTGTAGATTCGAGTGGTGGGTATGTCCTGAATGTTCATATACCTGCATAAAGATAAATCGTAGGGTGCGCGACCAGCGCTCCCTATGGGAGTAGCTCCCGAGTGCTTGGTTGAGTTGGAGACTCGAGAGAGGACTAAAGTAGTCGAAATCTCCTACTGCTAAAATCAATGATGTCAGTGCTGACGATGTGATGACCTTGGTCGCCCGCATGAGCGGCTTTGACGGGGCGTGATGAGTGGTGGGTCCCACTTTCTGACTTCGATTTGACCGGGCGTGCGTAATCTTCTGTTTTAACTGCGTCTCCCCGATTTCCGCGTGTAATGGGAATAGTGGGCGACGGTTTGTGCTTCATCTTCGCCATGTGTCGATGGCGATGTGCACCATGCGTGTAGTAGGGTTTTGGTGGCCGTTGGATGGTGTCTGCGAGGAGGTTAAGTAGCAACGTAGCTGTGGTAATTTCCCCATCTGTCTTCTTTGCTCGTGCCTCCATTGCCATTTCTCTGCTTCCTTGCGCACTTTCTCGTAGCGGCACTGGACCAGCTCCGTATTTTCCCTAGCTACTTCCTCCATTCTAACCGCCATCGGAAGATGGGTAAGAAGAAGGGAGGCACCGCCACTGGGTCCGCGGCCACCATTGCCACAACCAAGAAGAAGGGCGGCACCACCACTATGGGCACCAGCGCCGCCGGCGCTAGGAAGAAGAAGGGTGCGGGCACCCGCATCACCAACGCCGCCTGGCACGCGTCCATCATCAAGCCCGCCGAGCTGCAACTTCATCATCGAGATGGAGTTCTTCCATCCGCGAAAGACGACTCGCGAGTGCCCGGCGAGGAGGTAATTCCTTGTCCTCCTCCTGGTTTCTGGGTGATGTTCCTTGCGTTCATCATCCGAGGTCTTTCCCTCCCCCTACATCCTTTCTTTAGGGGTCTCATTTGCTTCTACGGGCTCCAACTACATCAGCTGTCCCCAAATTCTATTCTCCACATCTCCTGCTTCATTACCCTTTGCGAGTGTTGGCTCAGAATCGAGCCGCACTTTGGCCTCTTCAAGAGGCTTTTTAAGCTGAAACGCCAGTCGGCGTCCGGTTCGGTAGTCTACAACGTAGGAGGATGTGGAATCCACGTTGAATCCGCCTTCACCTACTTTGATATCAAGCTCACTGCGTCTGTCCAAGGGTGGAGGGACAAGTGGTTCTACATCCGCGACCAGAAGGCCGACGGAGAACACTACGGACTCGCGCCCTTCGATCCCGCGACACCGTGCAAGAGGAGACGCTCTTGGAAGAATATCTTGATGTCCGGCGAGTCCGAGGAAACAAATGTGCTGTATAAGCGTGGTTGCGACCTTGAGAGTCGCATAGGCAAAGAAGAGGGAGGTGCTGCCCTCATTCGCATATGGTTGCGTCACCGCATCCAGCCTCTGCAGGCCAGAGTCCACCCCATGTTCCGTTGGGCCGGTGCGAACGATGCCACTCGCGTATCTGCCGCTGGCATTTCTGCGGGTGAAGTAGATAGGAGATGCGATTGGTGACCAAATATACCGCCAAGGAGGATCTCTCGGGCGAACCAGTCGTGCCTCCATTCGACGCCTCTACCCCTCCTCCTGAGGTAGAATTGTACTACGAAGTAGTTCTTTTTGTCGATTGCCACTTGGTACTGGATATATAATGTTGTATCTTCTTAATGGAGGACTGGAAGGTGTCTCCCAATTTCCCCCTCGTCCTAAAGGGGTTATCTCTTGTGAGGTGGATGAAGAGGACGAGTCAAAGTCGACCGTCCCAATCGAAGAGGAGGAGGGAGCCCTCGAGTCTAGCGACCCAGACACTCGCAAGCGTTTCCACAGCGAGGACTCGATGCCTCGTCGCTGACGACGCCAGAAGGCCCTTCTGTTGTTGCAGAGGAGCCCATCCCCACCGTTCCTATGTGCTCCATGGCTCCTCTTGCCCGGAAGAAGTTGTGACTGCCAGAGGAGTCATCAGAGTCGGAGGAGCAATCCTTTGACCTTTATAAATTTGACTGGTAAGTTTACGACTTTGTCTTGGTTTCTTTTTGGAGTTGCGCTCCCTGAACTTTTTGTTGGATGTGTTTTGTAGTCAAGCGGCATCGTCGTCTTCTAGCGGCGTCCAATTTGTGAAGGAATCTAAAGTCACAGACTCCAAGGCCAAGGAAGTGGCCGAACGATCTTCCTCTCCTCCATTTGCGGCCCACTTCGGTCACAACTCGTCCAGTTCCCCGCAAGCTGGGGGACACCAGGTGGTTGCCTGGATGACTACGCAACAGTCATCTTTGGAGTCTCTAGAGGACCATGTAAGCATCCCTTTGCTACTTTGGCAGTCGAATATATACTTGGTGTTGTTGCTTTGTTTTCTTATGATGCAGCTCATCGTGAAGGAAGCTGCTCGCCTGGCGAAGCAAGTCCTAGACATGGGTCAACAGCATGCATGGCTGGAGAATCGCCATCGCGTTGTTGAAGGTTAGTTTTGGCTTTGCCTTTGTCTTCGTGAAGTTTCTAGATTTGATTGATGATACGTTATGTGCTTTGCAGTTGATCATAACGAACTTCTTCGTGATGCTGCTTCCCTCGAACAGGCGCTTTCCTCAACGACTAAGAGTCGTGGCGAAGCAATCATGACCCTGGAGGAGTCACAGAAGCGCGACGAAGACTTGCGAAAGTGCAAAGAGGACTTGCGCGTCTCCAATGCCGAGAGGGGGAAGTTGCTCGAGGAGCGACTTTTCTCGATTGCTAAGTCCCTCTCAGGTACTCTTTCAGCTGAATTTTTGTTGTTTCTTGCTCCGACATTGTGTTATTGTGCTAACACTTTGTTGTATGTAGATGCCAGCAGCCTGAGCTTTGACGCCCAGGCCATTCGCCACGAAGATGCGTTGGCTGGTGCTGTCACCAAAGTCGAAGACCCCAACACTTCCCTTCAGGGGACGCTGACAAAGGCCAAGGGTGTGCTCTATCGCATACGCAACGATCTAACCCCCAGGGCTGAGCTGATTGACAATCTTGAGGACCTGGTGGAATCCCTTGCTGGGGGTATTCCCATGGACTTCAGGAATACCTAGCGGTCTGTCGGTGCCACCATGGCACTCGTGATGGTGCAGGCCCGTGGCGTGGAGGTGGACCCCGCCACGATCTCTAAGGCGATGCCCGTCGGTGCGGATGGCCAACAGGTAGTGTTTGCTCCCTTTGCTACTGACTGTGGTAAATATGGGACGCAGCTCATCAATACAGTCGCCAAATACTCTGAAGAGCTGAAGCGAGCGAAGAATGCGGCGAAGGCTTCAGCATCAAGGGATGGCACCAGAAAGTCTGTGGCGTCAAAGACCGCCACGGATTCGATGAGGCCTCCGAAGTCCAAGTCAAAGTCGAAGAAGCAGAGTGCTCCTTAGTAGCTATTATGTAATAGTTGTAGTTTTATTTACGTGTTGAAACCATGCTTTTGTGGGAGTATCCTTGTCGAGACTTTTGCCGTGCCTGAATGCATTCGAGCCTTTTATCAATGTATTCTTGGTCCCTTATTTGCTCTTGCTTGGTTTGTGATAGGGTACGTCGAGTGGTACTTCGAGTGATCCTCGTGATCTTCCACCCACCGATGAAACATTGGCGTAGCTCGCTCAAAGGTGGAGGAGTTGTCCTTGCTTTCGTGACTGCGCAATCGAATTAAGCAACTAGAGTGTGAGTTGCCCATCCTCCGTGGTAGCGCAGATGTATGGAAGTCAAAGGCGGAGAAGGCTACCGCCCGCGAGATGTATCTCTTGGAGGAGGTGGCGCAGCTGAGTGAGCAGTTCAAATGCTAGCTTTCTGCCCTCTTATCTTTTCTTTTAGTCAGTCACGATGATGCCTTGTCTTCATAGTTTTCCCTTTTGTTTGGTGTAGTTGTCAGTGCTTGTCATCCGCAGGATGAGAAAGACCGGATTGCCATTCGAATGAACGATCTGACCCAGAAGCAACTACAGGCGAGTGGGTACTTTTGGGTGGACCATGATCGTGCGATCACGCTTGCGACCCTGCAGGATCGTGCTTCTCGAGTACTTCACTTTTCGAAGAAGGCGTAGTCGTGCCTTAGGCATATCTATCAAACGATGTTTCCGCTGGACGCCGTCCCTTCAAGCCTGTTGGCTCTTCTGGCGAAGTTCCATGATTTGAGTGCGCTTCGCGAGTGCGTGCGACAATAGTTAGTAGCTAGTGGTAAGGCCACGTTGTTGCTAGTGCGACTGCATAGGCCGGATGTAAATGTTGCGGCTATTACCGCTGGGCTGCCACCTCTGCCAGAGGGTATGACCTAGGACATGGTTCCACACTAACAAGCGGTTGATCACCCAGCGGAAGAAATTTTCGACTTCTTTGAGGAACAACCGAATGTTCTTCTGTTGCAGCAGTAGCATGACTTGTACCCTGCACATAATTGTCCAAGTGTTGTAAAATTCATATGAATATGTTGGATGTAATTAATACTCATTGATATGTGAAGATCTTGCTAGATTTTATATTTTGCGAGTGTATTTGTACTCTGCAGTTCCTTTTCGTTATCATACTTGTGTTATCTCAGCACCTTGCCAACCTGTCAGGTGTGTTGCAACTGGGTTGGTGTTTATCAAGGGTTCGATTGATGTTGTGTCAGCTACTCGGGATACTGCGATTTTGTTTGTAGAACAAGAATGTAAAGGGTGGTGCAGACCCCGAGTGATAAAATTGCGAGAAAATAAGGGAAACACAAAGTTTGGGGCACTTAGCTTTATTTATTCGCGGAATAGTACGAGGTACAATGTGTGGCTAAGTAGCCTGGCTGAATAGCCTTATTTGTAAAAAACAACTAGGGGTAGAAGCGATGCAGCTGCCCGATGTTCCAAGGATTCGAGTATGCGACTCCTGTCTTGAGATCTTTAAGGCGATAGGCGCCACCTGGGATTATTTCTGTAACCACATAAGGTCCCTCCCAAGGGGACTCGAGCTTGAGATGCCCTTGATGCTTTAGTCGCAGGACCAGGTCTCCTTCGATGAAGGATCTGGGCGTAGCCTTCTATTGTGGTACTTGCGGAGGCTTTGATGGTAGATCGTTGATCTCTCCGCTGCGATTTCCCGTGCTTCATCAAGGAGGTCGATGGAGTCTTCGAGTGAAAGAGTTGACTCCTGCTCGCTGTAAGCGACCACCCGCGGGGCTTTGTAGTGTACTTCTGCGGGTAGCACCGCTTCAGCACCATGCACCGTGAAGAACGGGGTGTATCTCGTGGCACGGTTTGGAGTTGTGCGTAAGCTCCATAGTACGGATTGCAGCTCGTTTGGCCAGCATCCGGCGGCTTGTTCGAGTGGCCGGAGGAGTCGTTTCTTGATTCCGCCGCATACGAGGCCGTTGGCCTTTTTGACTTGACCGTTGATCTGCGGGTGAGCCACCGAGGCATAGCTTATGTTGATTCACAGGTTTTCACGGAATTCCTGGAACTCCTTAGATGTGAAGTTCGTCCCATTGTCCGTGATGATGTTGTGTGGCACTCCAAAGAGGTAGACAATGGACTCGAAGAACTGGATGGCGCTGGCTCCTGATTGATTTGTCACCGGCAAGGCCTCGATCCACTTGGTGAATTTGTCGACTGCGACCAAGAGGTAGACGTAACCTCCTCGCGAGGATTTTGGGAACTTGCCGACCATATCGAGTCCCCATTGCGCGAAGGGCCAAGCAATGGTATTGGCCGGAGTTCCGCGCTAGGTGCGTGAGGTTTGTTCGCAAATAGCTGGCAAGCGTTGCAGCATTGGACGATGTCCTTGGCGTCGCACATGGCCGTGGGCCAGTAGAATCCAGCTCGTAGAGCTTTGGCGACGAGGGCGCGACTGCCAACATGGTGCCCGCAAGTGCCTTCGTGGATATCGAGGAGGATGGCCCTTCTGTCTCCGTTGGAGACGTGCCGTTGGAGCACTCCTGTGATGCTGTGCTTGTACAATTCGCTGTTGATGACGGCGAATGCCTTGGATCCTCGCACGATGTGTCGCGCATCATTCGGATCATCTAGCAGCCTCTTGTTGAGTTGATATGTGATGTAGGGTTGTGTCTAGGATGGCACAATAATCATGACGCCAATTGGTCCTTCGAGTCCTGTATCAAGCTCCAGGTCGTCGGTGCCATTGGATCGTTGGGTGGCATAACCCCCGAGTCCGTTGATGCGCTTGCTTTCTTCTCTGGAGCCTTTGGCTTCATGGAGCATTCGTAGATACGCTCGACAAATAACGCAAGTGGTATGGGGGTGTAGGTGGAGCCAATATTGGCAAGTAGATCCGCCTCTTCATTGCTTTCACGACCCACATGTCGCAGCTCACAGCCGTCGAAGTCCCCTTCGAGTGTGTCGTAGAGGTCGCGATAGGCTATCATGTTGTCACTCAGTGCGTCGCACTCGTGCATTGTTTGGGTTGACCACCAGTTTGGAGTCGCTGTAGATGATGAGCCTCTTGGCGCCACAGGCTTTCGCCATCCGCATCCCATGGATTAGAGCCTCGTACTCAGCTTCGTTGTTGGAGGCAATGAAATGCATTCACAGAATGTATTTCAGCTTGTATCCCTGGGGCGATGTCAGTATGACACCTGCGCCAGCTCCGTCCTTTCATTTGGACCCATCGAAGTGAATTGTCCAGAGGTAGGACATATCTGGCTTGTCAGGGAGCTGGTTCTCCATCCAGTGTACGAGGAAATCAGGGAGGACTTGCGACTTGATCGCATCGCGCTTTTCGTATGTGATGTCTCGTGGAGACAGTTCGATTCCCCAAAGCGCGACTCACCCGGTGGCATCAGGATTATTGAGGATATGCTCGAGCGGGGCATCATTGACCACCACGATTGGGTGCTCCAGGAAGTAGTGGTGCAGTCGCCTGGCTATCATGAAGACGCCCTACGCCAGCTTCTGGTAGTGCGGGTACTGCTGTTTTGTTGGCGTGAGCACCTCGCTGAGGTAGTAGACTAGGTGCTAGACCCCGTGGACCTTGTTTTCTTTGGCATGTTCCACCACAAGCACCGTACTAACCACCTGGTTGGTGGCGGAGATGTAGAGCAACAACGGCTCCTTTTCGCGTGGAGTCACGAGTACTGGTGAGGTGGATAGTAGACGTTTGAGGTCTTCGAATGCTTCTTGTTCCTCATATGTCCACTCGAACTTGTCAGTTTTGTGGAGAAGTTGGTAGAAGGGCAGTGCCTTTTCGCCCATTCGACTGATGAATCGACTGAGTGTCGCGATTCGCCCAGCCAGCTACTAGACACCTCTTACGTTCTTTGGCCTCTCCATGGCCAGTATGGCCTTTATTTTCTTCGGGTTTGCTTCGATCCCTCTCGTAGAGATGAGATACCCGAGTAATTGCCCAGATGGTATGCCGAAGGCGCATTTGTCCGGATTGAGCTTGATCTGGTAGCAGTCGAGGTTAGCGAAGGTCTCGTCTAGATCGTCAATTAGCAAGGCTTCCTATTTAGTTTTCATGACGATGTCATCAACGTAGACTTGGATGTTGCGGCCAAGTTGATTCTTGAGGCAGGCCTGCATGCACCGCTGATAGGTGGCTCTTGCATTTTTTAGCCTGAAGGTCATCATATTGTAGTAAAACACACCAAAGGGCGTCGTAAATGCCGTTTTCTCCTGATCCTCCTCCTTCATTCGAATCTGATTGTAGCTTGAGTAGGCATCCAGGAAGTAGAGACACTCACATCCCGCGGTGGAGTCGATGATTTGGTCGATTCGCGGCAGCGGGGAGTGATCCTTTGGGCAGTGCTTATTCAGGGAGGTGAAGTCCACGCACATCCGCAGGATATCCGTGTATTTTTTGGGCACCAGCACTATGTTAGCAAACCAATTGCTTTCCTTGATCTCGCGTATGAATTTTGCGTCGAGGAGTCTGTTGATCTCCATCCCGACTGCTTTTGCTCTTGGTTCAGACAGTCACTGAATTGTCTGTTTGACCGGTCTTGCATCTGGATTCACGTTGAGTGAGTGCTCGGCGAATTCCCTGGGAACTCCTGGCATGTCCACTAGACACCAGGCAAAGATCTCCTAGTGCTCACGGAGGAATTCGACGAGCGCGAGTTCCTATGCGGAACTCAAGTTGTTGGTGATGAGGGCCGTCTTTGTAGGGTCCGTTGGATGGCCCTGGACTTTCTTTGTGTGCACTTACGAGTCGAAGGAAAGGTCGGGTGAACTTGGACTGCTCAGGGGAGGCAGACTGTTGTCTGTCGACTCCTTTAATCTTGCGAGTTCCTCCTTCATGCCGAAGGACTAGGAGATCCTATTGAATTCCCTGTCGCAGTTGTCGGACCTCTCGAAGTTGTTGTTGATTGTGATTACACCGTTTGGACCCAGCATCTGCATCTGCAGGTAGGCGTAGTGCGGTACTGCCATGAACCTCGTGAACGCGACACGTCCAAGGATGCTGTGATATTGTGAAGGCCATTCGACGACTTCAAAGTCGATGCACTCTCGCTGAAAGTTTTGCAACTTGTCGAAGATGACGTCGAGGTTGATTTTGCCCAGGGGATATATGCCTTTCCCTGGGACGATGCCATGGAACGCCATGTCTGAAACTTCCAGACACATCAGAGGGATCCTCATCGCACACAAGGTACTCATGAACATGAGGTTAATCCCGCTGCCGCCATCCATGAAGACGCGACTCATGTCGAAACCTCCAATATGCGCCTCAAGTACGAGGGGACAGTGGCCTGGACGAGGAACTTGGCGTGGGTGATCACGCCTATCGAAGGTGATGCAGGAGTCGGTTCCACTAAGGTACTCAGTGTTGGAAGGTGGAGAGTTTATTGCCAAGTTGACTTGGCGAGTGATGGCCTTCTACACTCGATTTGAGGCACGCCCCTTTTGGATCATCCCCATGTTTCCCACGGCTCGTGGGTATGATTCATCTCCGTAATGCTGGACCGGCACGGCCGCAGGTGGTGGTGGTCCGGGCGGTGGTGGAGGAGCTCCATGTGCCACCGTGCCTGGGGCGGCTCCATAGCCCCTGTTGACTGCGTCGCGATTCATGCGGGCTAGGCTCTCGTGGAGTTTGAGGAACTCACGGCAGTCCTTCAGAAGGTGGCTGGATTTCTTCTTGCCATCGTGCTTGTCGATGTAGAAGTGCACGTTGCATAGCCTAGATAGTTTGTCCTCGAAAGATGTTGTGGTTGCCTCTTCGCAAGTGCGGCGTTGCCACACATGCGTGGTTTTTCCGCTGTCGTGGTATCCACCACTGCGGTATCCGGTGTTGCAGTTGTCGTCGCGTTTGTCGGCGTAGCCAGCTGTGACCATGTTGACCTCATCGTGGTCATCGTAGACGCGCATCCGACGTTTGCTTTGGCGGTCACGTCTGCGCTCAAGGTCGCCATCGTCGTCGGAGTAGGTATAGTTTTTCACCAAGTCTCCTCCGCCAGCCCATCGATTCGCGATTTCAATTAGGTGGTCAATTGTTCTGGTCCTCCCTGAGCTCTATACGACAGACGTCGCCGTTGAATGCGTCGATTGCACGGTCCTCTGAGATGTTTTCTGTGGAGTTCTTGATGATGGACCACCTCTGGATGTACGAGCGTAGCGATTTGCCCGATCTTTGCTAGCAGCTTTTCATCTCTTTGACTGATGCGGGCCTTTTGTAAGTGCCCTTGAAATTGCGCACGAAGTTGTAGACCAGCTCTTCCCAGATGTGAATGGATCCACGCGGGAGATTGTTGAGCCATGCGCGAGCGGCGCCCTACAGCTGTAGCTGCAGGCATTGCATGGCCATGCTTCGACTCCCGCCATGTAGTCTGACGGAGGAGATGTAGTCCTCCAACCAAATTTTCGGGTCCTGTAGAATGTCAAATTTTGAGTTCTCTGACGGTAGTTTGAACCCTTTAGGCATTTGCTTCTGCCTGATGGCCCTGCTGAAGCATCTGGCGCCACAGAGCTCAGTCTCGTCCTTTTCTGAGTTAGTCAAACGAGCATGTCTTGCCCTCGATTTGTCGATTTTGTGCTCCGTGAGGTCATCGCGTGCATCGTAGTCGCGATCGTGCCATCGTTAGCGGTGACGCCAAGACAGATCGTGGTATCGCCGCTAGACAAGGGCGAGGAGTAGTGTTTTGCTAGAGCCTTTCTTTTCTTTGGCTCTGGTGCGGGCTCTTTGTCGAGGGCGGCCTCGACTAGCCCCAAGCCCGTGATCATAGATCAGTGCATGGAAGCTCGTGGATCTCCAACTGGCGGCTGGTTGTTGAGGAGGTACATGGTGGCCGCCATTACCGCGGCTTGCAGCGTCTGCGGGAGCACGTTGCCCCACGTATCCACCGTCATGGAGTCGAAGTCGAGGACTTTCGCGGCTTCTACACGTTCTTCCTCGGTGAGGTGGGCCAGTTGAGATCTTCTCTTGTTGGCGAGGTACTCGTTGCCTTTGGAGGAGGATCCTCCGTGGGAGGAGAGCCCGTCTCACCGAAGGCTTCACTCGTCCGCCGCCTTTTTACGTGCCTCAAGTTGTGCGATTGCATGTAGCTGGCATCTGTATTCCTCCTTCAGTAGCCAATGGTAGCCCATCAGCATGTCTTGCGGGGAGTTGAGGGGCAGAGGATTGCCTCGCAGAGCTTCTCAACAGCGGGCCCACTCGTTGTCGTTGAGCTTGATCAATACACGCTCTCTAGTGTGTTCATTCACTATGGTCGGCAGCTCTCCTCCCGCTCCATTGTTGACGAACGCAGCGTTGCCACCGTTGGTGGGGCCGCTGTTGGGTGGCCCGGTGCCGTTGGGCGTGCTACCGTTGGGCGGTCCGGTGCTAGATCCGGCTTCAACATTTTCGCGATTGGCGGTAGTGTCGCCTGCGTTGATGACTGTGCACATGAAGTGGATGGGCAAGCAGTTGCTCCCGCAACCTTCAGATCGATAGTCGTAGGCTCCTTCTTCAGTGGCCATGTCACACAGGTCGGATCCATGACTCTATCATTGTTCGTGCTCCCAGCTGTTGCCGAGGCATTGAGCTCGCTGAGGGTGCCGATTGGTGGCGGAAACCACGATGCTGGAGCAATCGCGGGTTCTGTCGGCTAGTCAGGCATGCGAAGCGTGCCCATCTGACCAACTTGGAAGCGGAAGCTCCCAATTGCTAGACTGATTCCATTGCCCACGGACTTGAAAGCCGGGCGAGTGGCCGGCGTGTGAACGGTGAAGTCGAACACGCCGAAGAGCTGGTGAGTCTCCACTGTTGTGGAGTTGTAGATCGCGGTTGATGGGGCCAAAGAAGCCGCAACATCAGCACTCCCAGTTCCTACAGACGGTGCCAATTGACGAGGGTTTAACTCGTCAATGCCCATTGTTATGGACTTGGGTTTTGGAGAAGGAGGGAGTGCTGGAGGCATTAGTCGGCTAGCAAAGAAGCACACAGGGTTGCAAGTTTTACCCAGGTTCAGGCCTCGTAGAGGTCCCTACTCCTGCTTGTCTGCTCTTGGAATTAACGAAGGAATCGAAGATTACAGGGGCGCGCAGATGCAATCTAGCAAAAGTTGTGGAAACTAGGGTTGCGTATGTCCTCCTCGCCACCCCTCCTAGCCATTATATAGATAGGCTAGGTCTTGGGTAGCAGGTCGAGTTGGTTACAAATTAGAGTTTTCCCTTTTTCTATCTTAAGCTTCTTCTTGTCTCGCAAGCAATTGAGAGTCCGTGGGCCACTCGAATTCTCCACTGGGCCTTGGCAACGCCGTGGGCTTCCGCCGTATCTGGACCGTATATACCAAACTCGAGTACATGTAGGGTATACCCATGTCACTCCTACTCTTGCATCAAAGATGTTGATCCATATCTTAGTCAATTTCTGTGAGTGCCACACTAAGACGCTATATGGAGTTTTTGAGTTCCCACATTTGGAGGATTTTCAAACGAGTTCCATGCACCTTAACCTTGCATATGCATCTCGTTTCCTATACTTCAGTTGTGCTAATAGAGTTGCAATCAAGAATGGACATGCCACAAATGACATGCTCCTCTATCACACACAGACATATTTTGCTTGGTCTTTGTTGTGTGAATGTACAATTGCTTACGCATCAACCTCTTTGGACCATAAGTTGACAAGACGAACCGTAGAGAGTTACCTATGGCTACGCCTCAACGAGCTATCTCTACATCATCAGGTGACCTCGTTCTACTTGAGGACTCATGCTATAATCTTCATGAATTGGCTACTCTTTGAGTGTTGCTTCACATTTGTTGTGAGCTTTGTAGGCTTCATGGAAGGTGAAGGAACATTGAAGAGTTGCCACATCAAGCTTCTCAAGGACGACTATATGGTGAACCCCAGGATCAAGAAGGTATCTCGACATCATCTTCTTAGTGATGAACATGAAGAGTCGAGGACGACTCTTTTTGAGGGGGGAGCTGATGCAGCCCGTCCTGTGGACGCTACTACATCTACAACGGCAAGTCCCCAAGATAATCCCTAAGTCAACCAAGAAGACGGTCCAGGAGAAGCCAGCTCCAAAACCGGAGTCTCTGCCGTCATCGCCCCGGAGAGTCCACCCCAACCCAGCCGGAGTGTCCGGCCAGATCCAACCGGAGTGTCCAGCCTGCCCCTACCCAAGCCTGGCGCAATCCTTCTATGTGCCAAATCGGACACTACCCGGAGTGTTCGACCTGAAGATGGGCCTGCGAGCCAACATCTGGGCCCTTGGCCCATGTACCCCTCTATTCCGCACCAAACCCTAGTTTATGCCCAAACTATCCCTGGACTTGTGGCTGGCCTATAAATTGAGCCCCCACCCCTCATTGTATCCCTTAAGCATAGAAGATAGACTAAAGACAACCCCCTTTGTGGAATCTCTAGTTTTGCCTCATCCCCTTCTAGCAAAGGGGATCGACTATTGTCACCACCTCATTGGAGTTTGCATCGCGCCTCCCTCATTGTACAAGGCCTTGGCATCGGTGTCCCTTTGCCAAGACATCAAAACCCTTTCCAAGTTGTTCTTCCCTCTCCGCGTGGGATCGGGGGACCATGTTGACCGATCTTTCCTTGCGAAGATTCTATCGGACCGGTGGCCACCGGCAGGAGCAATCGGCCTTGTATTGTGTTAGTTTTGCGTGTGTTCATCATGTTCTTCGCGAGGTGTGCGTCCGCTTCCGCTACCTTCTCCCTTTCCCCTCGCTTTCCCATCTATTTGACCACGAGATCTATGAAGATCGGGCCACCCACGGGGTTACCCGATATCAAAAGAGGACTCAAAGATTATAAAGGAGAGAAAGTCCAAGGTGGAGGCTGAGCAGAGACGGGAGATCATATATCTCAAGGATAATGTGGCCCAGTTGCCGGCGCAAATGGAGGAAAAGTTGGAAGCAAGGTTGCGCGAGATCATTCCTCCTTAGCTGTGGGAGGGTCCAGCCAAGTGGAATGCTGCTGGTGGAGTTGGGCCGATACCGGTGCCCAGCGTGTCTGGCAGTAACTCGGCCCAACACGTGTCTCCAAACTTGGGGACCCTGCCCTCCAACACCTTGGCACATCCGATCGCATTGCTGAGCCCGCTGGCGCCCAACACCAACATGCAGCCGGTGTTGCTTCATGATGCACCCGAGCAGGATGTGACGCAGCCCCGCCTGTCCAGATTAGCCGAGATCGACACCCTCACCAAGGTAACTAATTATGATTCATCGTAGGCCCGACTTCATACACCATTGTTGGTCTCGATCTAATCGACTTCCATGTGATTATGATCCCCAACATGTTTTCCCACAGGACGCTCATTGCACATTGCTGCAATATGTGGACAGCATGCTGAAGGACGTAGCCAAGGGTAGTATCGTCCAACCGAAGATGCTCATGATGCACAACAAGCTAATCCCTACTAGCATGTTCAGGGTCACCTTGGTAAGGACGTTGCAGGATTGCGATGGCATTGTCCCCCCAACCAACCTGAAGGAGCCGATGAGCATAAGACCCTTGGAGGTTGCTATGGCCCAAGTCCCAGATCCGCCTTGCTGTAGCCAAGGAAGGGCGGTGCCCCACCGCCCCAACTAATAAGTCACGTCCACCGGTGTTTGTCCCCACCACCAAGAGGCATCAGCAGTTAATCACACACATGCCGTCGCCATAGCCCGAGGACGTGCATCAGGATGCACCTCACGTCGACAATGATGAGGATGACATCGACAGATACCTCAACACCATGGGCACCGACGGATTCTACATGCCTCCTATTGGAGAGCCAGCCTCCCGCGGTTAACAACCTGGTCGTCCCATGTCATGCACGCAGCGTCTGCACTTCGGTGGAGCTTATGATCAAGAGACGCCTCCAGATGACACCGCTGGTCCACAACCAAATGCGACGGTGATCATCAGCCCCACCACACTCCACAAGGCGTCCGAGGAGCAGTTAGGACGATCCACTAATCCTGTCGAGGCGGCCGAGAAGCCGAAGAAGGGCCGGAAGCATAGCCGGCGCAAGAAAGCTTCGAGCCAGCCGCTTTCGAAGAAGATACTCCGGGGCTCGGGGTAGCGTGATACAATAGCCCAGTGATTTCAGGGCGCACATAGCGGGTAAGCCGATTCTGACTAAGGAAATCCTTGAAGTCGTGGGTGGACCCATAGCGAATATGAATAACTCAATTATGCATCTCGAGACTACCCTTCTTAAAGAGAAGAAGCCCGGGTACCTGGTCTTCACATGCAAGGTGCCATCGGGCCATGGCTTCATCGACCAAGCACCCGCGGACATATTCTTTGTGCGGTACGAGGACATCTACAATCTCCTGCACTCGAAGCGGCTGGACTATAACTTGGTCCATCTGTACTCGCTCAATATGGCATTGAAGGCCAAGAGTGATAAAACCAAGGGCATCGTGATAGTGGACCCTTACTACATGCGTGAGGTTGTCTTGGTGAACGACGGGGATCGGGTAATGGTGGTAGAGTACCTAGGGAATATCTTCCATGAGAACCAGACAATTGATTCCATTCTTCTCCCTTGCTTTTCCGAGTAAGTAAACACACATTAGGTCATCGTCGTAACAAATTATTTCTTAGATTTTCGTTGTCCTCTTCCAACAATAATTAGTTCCATTTCAATTGTGTTGTGCAGAGGCATATACTGCACACTCATCTCCATTTGTCCGAGGTTGTTACAAGCAACATACTTTGACTCATTGAGTGACACAAAGCCGAAGGACTACGGAAGATTCAGGAGAGTTCTAGATGATGCTCTACAAGTCTATGTCGAAAAGGGAGGAAAATTCTCCAGGGGGCAAGAACCAAGGATGGCAAACATGTGTCCAGTCACCACATGAAGTTCCCCTGCGCCAAGTAGCTGACCAACAGTGTGAAGGAGGCCTTCTATGTCCTCCATCACATTAAGGAGTTCATGCGGGATTCACGAGTCGAGGTACTACCAGCTAATCTTCAACACTGGGCCACACAGTTGGCGGCGATCCATGATGCGGACCTTATGGAGGACTTCTTGCGCATCTAGACTCAGCTCTACCAAATCATCCATGACGACGTCAAAACAAAAGGGGGGCTGTATCATCCCAATTGTCTAACAATTGTAATGCTACTTGGTCCAGTAAGATATTGGCTACTTCATATATATAATTGTTGCATCATAATTATATCATGCTCATGTCATCATGCCACCTTGCATTTGAGCATCATATAAAACCCTTTTCTTTTGGTTCTTCTCTCATATGCATTATTAATTGTATTTGCCTCTTTATATTGTATTTGGTTATTGATATATTGTTCAAATGCCCAAGTTGAGTTGGGAGCATATCTTTTATTCACCTCCATTATCTTTTATTTTCACCACTTTATAATTCCACCATCCTACTAGTCCATGAGCTTGCAATTCTTTTCTTTTGATTTTACCCTAGCTCATGTGAAGGGGTGGATCTAATTCTACTTATCCTTTGCTTGGCTTTTATTCCACTTATGGGAAATGCATAAGAATAATGCCGTCATATTATTATTGTTTTCACAAAATAAATCATGGCATTATTATTTTGCATGGGCCATGCAAAAGTACCACCACCTTTTATCTCATGGGTTTTTGCCTTTGACTTTAGTGGTTATTTCTTTATGAACCATCTCCTTCCATTCCACCATTCCCATATCCTCACCCACATCTCTTTCTTTTATTTTATTTTCTACATGCATGATCATATGAGACTCTTTCCACCTATCTCTTTTCTTCCTCTTTCTTTCTTGTTTCCCTTCCACATTAGCTCAAGTTAGATCAAGCTCCATGTTCCTTCTTGGTATGGCCTCATAAACAAAAATTAAAATCTAAATACCTAATAAAACCTAAACCTAGCTCCTCTCTCTAATTTTCTCCTAACCCTAATTCTACTAAACCCTAACATTGATCTCTCCTCTCTCTCTCTACCTCTCTCTCTCCCATGAGCACCACCTGATCCATTCTCTCTCCCTGGCCCACCTTAACTAACCCTAACCCTCTATCTAACCTAAGCAAAACCCTAACCCTAGCCCATGTCTACTTAGCCCGAGCTACCCCCTCTCCTCTCTTTCTTTTCTCTGCCGCGTGCTAGCCCCACCGTGCAGCCACCACGCCGTCCTGGTCCACCTGCAGCCTCCCCCGCCGTGCCTACCTGCTGCCAGCTCGAGCCACCACGTGAGGGAGGGAGCAAAAGGTGGCACCCGAGGCCACCTTTATCTACTCCGCCTGCCACGACTGCCCCTCCTCTCTCCCTCTCATTTTCCCTCGCCCACATGACTCTCTGGGCTCGCCCAGATCTGCCCGAGCCAGCCCTCCTCTCCTCCTTACTCTCCGCCACCATCACCTGCCGCGGTCGCCCCCAGCACCACGTCGCCCCCGTCGTTCTAGCCGGTCAGCGCGACGTGGAGGTGGCCAGGAAGACCGAGGACGATCCTCTACGTCACCCTGCACGTGCCGACTTGGACGAGAAGCCCCCAGATGCGCCAGTACCGCGCCGTCCCGACGAAACCCTAGCCGCCAGAGCGTCTGCGTCGTCGTCGATCCGCCGCGCTTCTCCCCGATCCGACCACACCAGCCCACCCGCGGTGAGTTCCTCGACCGCCCTGACATCCTCCGCTTCACTGACACCGTTTAGCGCCGCCGTTTGTTTCGTCGAACGCCCACCGTGCGCCACAGCTCGCCGGCGTCTGCAACCTCCCCGCGCCACGCAGAACCCTAACTAGGCCCCAAACCCACTCCTGTCAACTCCCCTCGCCCTACCGCACTGGTTAGCCCCCTCAGCGCGCACGCCCGCGACCTGGGTTCGATCCCCCGCCCCGCGCCACGCGCCGATTTCTCGTCAGACCGAGGAGAACAAGAACAGTATCAGGGCCTGTGGTAGATTTACATTAAGCCCCCCTTTTTATTTCGCTCTTAACCCGCGCTCCTAGAGACCCCACTAGTCAGCCGCACTAGCATTATTGCATAAAACCCCCCAGATTTCTCCGGCCGTAACCCGCGCTCCAGCTCTAACCCCACCTGTCAGTCGCTGCAGTCCCCCACCCCTGGCAGTGGGCCTCCAGTCGCTGGCCCCGCCTGTCAGCCTCAGTGGCTAGCCCAGCCCGCGGTGGAAAAGTGTTTTCGCGCGCGTGGCCCCAGTCAGCGCAAGGCCCACCCGTCAGTGACGGTGGCTGAAGCTGTCTGAGTATGGAAAAGTTTTCCTGGTTGTCTGTTTTTAATTAAACCTTTTTCAAATTGATTTAAATTCAAATTCAATTCAGATTCAAATAATTTTTAAAATGCAAATCCAAATAATACAAATAATATATGTTTTGGAATCAGGAAAATGTGAGGAATTCAAATATGCCCTTCAAAATATGTTTGAACACTTTAAATTTTCGAGATGATTAAAATTACAATAAAATGCCCTTTTCCTTAATTAATTAATAACTTTTGTTTTATAATTCCAAATTAGAGAAATAATATGTCTAAATCGATCAGTGCGACGAGCCCGTTCTATCTATGCAGTCCTTGTTCTGAATTGAAGCATGCATCATGTTGTTATTAAAAATCTGAACTGTTTATGACAATAAAACTTGGTTAAATAAATAATAAAATGCTTTATTTCTTGTATCCACACCTCACCTTTGCCATGCTACTTTAATGCCATGTTAATTGTGCATCATTCATCATGGCATGCTTGTTTGCTTTTCGCATTTTAATTCCTATGCTTGTGCACTTTATTTATGTTGGCCCTTGTTTGTTTGGTTCTTCTTCGAATAGACGCCCAGCAGGAGAATTACCAGGAATCACAGGAGTACCACCCAGATCCATCTCTCGCTTCAATTGAGCTGCCAGGCAAGCACTACCACATGCTTGCATACATACAGTACATATTGCCTCTATCGTATTCTTGCATCATTGAGTCGCGATTGCATCAAATTGAATCCCAAGTACTGCATAACCTTTACTTTTAAACCCCACCGAAGCTTGTTCCTCCAACACATGAGCCATTACTACAGGAGTTGTTTGAGCCATGCGAGTCGTACAAAAGCATGAGTAGGGTATGTGAGTGTCTGATGAATAACGAGGTACCTAAACAACATAACCTGAGTAGTAATCGGATAACTAAGGAAAGAGGCACCGGTGAGCAATATCTGCTATTTGGTTTTTCATGCTCACTTGTGTCCCTTAGGACCTCGAGTACTTGATTCCTGTTCCTTGACTATTCGCACTATCCATATCAGGGAGGCCTTATGGACCCCCATGAGCCAGAGCTTGATTCATTCTTATTTCTTGGGGCCACAAAGTAGTTTGGGGCTTTATTATTATCCTGTACTTATGCCATGTTACTGTTTTATTAAGATTGTGCGAGGAGCACCTGTACTGTTTAAGAATTGCGGAGTGTTTTCGCGGTATCGACAAGCCCAGTCACATTTTCGGGTTCCCAGTCGTTTACAGCCATTGGCGTAAACCTTGGGTCCGTCTCGGAGCCGGCCAACTTCGTTGCGGGTAGCTTAATGGGGTGGCCCCCTGAAATATTTCTGAATCTTGTGATTGCTTTGTCGTGAATGCCTCGTTGGGTTTTGATTTGGTTTTTCCGAGGTTGATCGAGTGTGTGTTGCTATTCGTGCACCCCTGCAGGGTAAATCTTTCTGAAAGCCGTGTCCGCGGTTATGGACGACTTGGAGCACAGTTTCTCAATCATAGACAAGTATAACTCAAGTACCGCTTTTAAATTGACTAATTGCTTGACTAGTAAATAGTGCAATACTCATGGAATGGTTAATAAAACTGCCAACGGATGATGGGGGTTGTTCGTCCGCTTCCTCGTTGGTAAGCGAGGAGGAGGATGGATCTGTTAATTATACTGTTATAACTGTTGTTCTTAATTCATGGACATCCGTCTATCATTGGTTAGGCAGATGGTTAGCGAGTATCTGTAGAATTGTTAGGTATTATCTTTTGCTGCAATTGCGTCACCCCAGGTTGTGTCCCCTTTAGAGGCATAAAGACTTGCTGAGTACCCCTAGAGTCTCACACGATAAATTGTTTGATTCAGATGAACAGGTGTACCGGCCAGATGGATACTGGGTGGAAGAGACAGATGTTGTTGGCCACGATCGTTCGGTGTAGAGATTCTGGGAACGGGCATCCGTGAGACCTGTGGGCGGGATGTGTTTATTTATGGGGCATCTTATGCCAATTTGCTTCTTATCCGTACTCCGATCTTGTTTTCCGCTTCCGCCTGATACTCTGATGTGTGATGTATGAGGAGCTATCCTAAATTATTATATCTATCTAGGACATTTGGATCTTGCCGTATGGCGTTGCAATATTTCTATTTCTTTTAGATGGAATGGATCTGAGGACTGTTGTATGTGGCTTGCATACATACTCATTTGTGTATGTAGTTGATCCCTCGCCCGCCGATTACGCCGTTCGTTCTTGTCCCGTTGTCTGAAAGTGGTTAGGACAGCCGAAAGGTCTACCGTGAGTGGCCCTGGGCCCCACCGTACTATTTTAACCACTTTCGTTCATCCAGGCATTAACTAAGAGCGTAATTCACCGAGGTAGTTACAATTGCCATCCCGCCCTTCAGGGTCTCAGCCAAAATGGTCGTTGTCAGTCTAGCTAATATTTTGGTAGTTATGTATACTAGGGAAAAACAAAGCGTGAGAGTAGGACTGCTTCCATTTTTCTTCTTACCCACCCACCGACCCTTTTTCTGGTAAGGAAGTGTAAAGTTTTCAATCCTCTTCTTAAAATTCAAACTAGGATTCACGTGTTCTGGGTTCCGTAGTACCATAGGTTGTGTTTGTGTGTGTGTGTGTCCGTGTGTGAATTCCTTGTCTATCTGTTGCATCCAAATGTTATCACTGTCTGTCTTTTGGTTATCAACTGTTGGTACATTCCATACCGACAGGCCTTTGTAAACCGACGCGATCTATTCTGATTCGTTGTATACCGATGCGATCTATCTTACTCTTTGTTATCCGACGTTATCTTGTTGGGGTGTTCTTTTCCGTAGTTACCAATCTTTAGGTTCATCTAAGAAGAAGGTGTTGGGATATGTGTTTTACTGATTCATGTGCGGAATAATGATTTGAGTGCGGGATGGAGTCGCGACCATACCACTACTTTTATCATTTGCTTTTGTATATTGAACTAGTAGAGTTACTAATCTTGATTCGTTAAGTGGTTTTGCGCATATAGTGGTATTTTAATGCCGAAATTTGCGGAAATTTTTTCTTTGTTAGTTGTATACCACACTCCTTGTTCAGTCGTGTGCGTTATGCTTAATATCTTCTAGTTGCCTTGAACTTTGTTGATATTTTAATATCATCTCAGTCAATTGCATCCTTTAATCTTGATTAATTCCATTTTGGTACTATTTTGGATTATTATCATTCTCCATTATAGTACTGACTTGTGTTTTATATCAATCACAGGATGGCACCACCACGCCGTTCTGAGGAGGACATACCACCTGAACTTGAGGCTGCTTTGGCAAGTATTGCAAATGCTTTGGGCACTATGCAGCAAAACCAGCAGTGCTTCGAGGAAAGCGTGAGGAGGAATGAGTTCGTTCCGCTACCTCCACCTCCCAAGCGAGGAGACATAAAGAGTTTTCTCAAGTTCAACCCACGTCAATTTGAAGTGTCTGGTCAGCCACTTGATGCGGATGATTGGCTTCGTGAAGTGTCAAGGTTGTTGATGACTGCAGATGTTCCCGAGCAAGAATGGGTCAAGTGTGCTACTCACCTTCTGAAGGGAGATGCAGCTCTTTGGTGGGAAAATTACCTCAAGGCAGATCTCTCTGGTTTTCAACCTACTTGGGAGCGGTTCACTGCTGCTTTCAAAGAGCAATATCTGTCAGAAATTGTCATGGAAAGGATGAAGGAAGTGTTTCTCAACCTCAAGCAGGGCCCTGACAATGTCAACACCTACATCAGAAACTTCATGAACCTTTCTCGTTATGGTGGCGATGAGATCTCTGATGACAAGAAAAAGCAAAAGAGGTTTCGGCAAGGCCTCAATGCTTCCATCAAATATGCAATCACTCATGCAAGGCCGGCATCTTTTCTGGAACTTCAACACACAGCTCTGCAGGAAGAAGCAAGTAGACAAGTGTTTGAGGAGTCAAAGAAACACAGCCGTGATACAACAAGCTCTTCTGCTATGACAGCTCCTTCTAAGCGTCGTGTCTGGGTTCCTAACACCCCACCGTCACTCCCTGCTCCACCAAGACCGTCAAGCTACGCACCAAGGCCACCAAACTCCTTCACTGCGGCTCCCAGGGGCTACAACCACAACTACCCTGGAGCGCCTGGCGGAGTCCCTGGCTACGTTGCTCCACGTCCACCTGGTGCTTGCTATACTTGTGGAAACACTGGGCATCAGCACTGGAATTGTCCTATGAACAACAAAGCTCTTCCACCACCACCTCCAAGACCTGCGGCAAGTGCTCCTATGATTCGTGCACCTCCACCTCGGGCTCTCAACATCAACACTAAGCCGGGGTCTACGGTTGCTCGTGCCAACTGTGTCAACGTCACTCAAGCTGAGCATGCACCTGGAGTTGTCATGGGTATGCTTCCTGTTAACTCAGTTTCTGCACGAGTGTTGTTTGATTCTAGTGCATCGCATTCTTTTATCTCTACGAGTTTTGCTGATAGGAATGGGTTATCTATGGATCCTCTCCCCAAGCGTTTAATGGTTCTTTCTCCTGGAGCAACAATGGCATCTTCTAAAATCAGCCATAACAATCAAATTGAGATTGGTGGTTCTTCGTTTCGGGCTTCCTTAATTATTCTGGGAAATTCGGATATTGATGTTATCTTGGGCATGGATTGGTTGACAGCAAATGCAGCTGTGATTGATTGTGCTGAACGTTCGGTTTCTCTGAAAATTCCTGAAGGCCATATAGTCTATTCTCCAAGTCTGACTCCTGCAATTCAGCTTTATTCTTTGGCGGCTCTGAATGATGATGCTATGGAAGATACTCAGAGTGTTCCTGTAGTTTGTGAGTTTCCAGATGTCTTTCCTGAAGAGTTACCAGGTATGCCTCCGGATCGTGAGGTTGAGTTTGTCATTGAACTTGAACCTGGTACCGCTCCTATTTCCAAGCGGCCTTATAAAATGGGTCCTGCTGAGTTGGCTGAACTTAAGCGTCAGTTGGATGAACAAGAGAAGTTGGGTTTCATTCAGCACAGTACTTCTTCTTGGGGTAGTCCAACCATCTTTGTGAAGAAGAGAGACAAGACTGATAGACTTTGTGTTGACTATCAGGCACTCAATGCTAAAACAATCAAGAATAAATATCCCCTTCCGCGGATTAATGATCTCTTCGATCAGCTAGCTGGAGCTGTGGTATTCTCTAAGCTTGATTTGAGAAGTGGTTATCATCAAATCAAGATCCGCAAGGAAGATGTTCCTAAAACAGCTTTCACCACCCGCTATGGCCTGTATGAGTACACGGTCATGTCTTTCGGTCTTACCAATGCACCTGCCCCCTTCTCGAGGCTTATGAACTCGGTTTTCATGGAGTATCTTGATAAGTTCGTTGTGGTCTATCTGGATGACATTCTAGTCTATTCTAAGTCTAAGGAAGAGCATGAAGAACACCTTCGGTGTGTCCTAAACAAGCTTCGTGAGAACCGCCTGTATTCAAAGTTCTCCAAGTTTGAGTTTTGGCTGCCTCAAGTCACCTACCTTGGTCATGTCATCTCTGCCAAGGGCATTGCCGTCAACCCAGAAACTATTAAGACAATTATGGACTGGCTTGCACCCATAAATGTCAAAGAAGTCTGGAGTTTCCTTGGTTTGGCCAGTTACTGTCGTCGCTTCGTTCAAAACTTCTCAAAGATTGCGAAGCCTCTTACCGATCTCCTCAAGAAAGGCAAGAAATATCTTTGGACTCCTGCATGTCAAGCAAGCTTTGAAACACTCAAAGAGAAGCTCACTTCCACTCCAGTCTTAGTTCCTCCAGATACATCAAAGCCTTTCCAGATGTTCTGTGATGCTTCATTGCAAGGATTGGGTGCGGTCCTTATGCAAGAAAAACAAGTTGTTTCTTATGCATCTCGTCAGTTGAAGACGCATGAGATCAACTATCCTACACATGACCTCGAACTCGCAGCAGTTGTCTTTCCTTTGAAAGTATGGAGGCATTACTTGCTTGGCAACCGTTGTGAGATCTTTTCTGATCGAGTCTGAAGTATATCTTCACACAGCCTGATCTCAACCTTCTTCAGAGGAGGTGGATTGAAACAATCAATGATTTCAATTTGACCATCAACTACACCCCGGGCAAAGCCAATGTCATGGCCGATGCTCTCAGCCGAAAAGCTTATGTCAACAACCTCATGGTGGAAGAACAACAGCCTCTCTTGTGCGAGGAATTCCGCAAGCTCAACCATGAAATTATGGATCAAGGTTATCTTTTGAACCTTCTAGCAACACCTCTCTTGGAAGAAAAGGTTCGTTCCATTCAGCTTGGGGATCCTTACACTAAAAAGATCATCTCCAACATTCAACTTCCGAAGTACGAGTCTTTCCACGTTGACGACCAAGGCACTCTTTTCTTTGAACACCGGATGTTTGTTCCAAACTACCCGGGTTTAAGAGAGCAAGTTCTCAAAGAGGCGCATGATTCTGTTCTTTCTATCCACCCTGAAAGCACTAAGATGTACATGGACTTGAAAACACAATATTGGTGGCCTGGTTTGAAACGATATTGTCCCAAGTATGTCTCGGAGTGCGATGTCTGTCGCAGAGTTAAAGCTGTCCATCAGAAACCTTCCGATCTTCTACAGCCATTGAAGCCTCCAGAATGGAAATGGGAGAAAGTAGAGATGGACTTCATCACTGGTTTTCCAAGTTCGCAGAAGGGCAACAATGCAATCTTTGTTGTCATTGACAGGCTTTCCAAAGTAGATCACTTCTTTCTAGTCAAGGAAACAATTTCTGCAATTCAGTTGGCTGAGCTCTATATCAATAGAATTGTCTCTCTGTATGGAGTTCCTCTTGAGATCAGTTCAGACCGTGGAAGCATCTTCACTTCCAAGTTCTGGGGAAGTTTCCAAAATGCTTTGGGAACAAAATTAAACTTCAGCACAGCTTACCACCCTCAGTCGCAAGGACAAGTTGAAAGGATCAATCAGATTCTGGAAGATATGCTCCGTGCTTGCGTTATCTCTTTCGGCATGAAGTGGGAAGAATGTCTTCCTTATGCTGAATTCTCTTACAACAACAGTTTCCAGAAAAGTCTAAAGATGGCACCATTTGAGGCTCTCTATGGTCGCAAATGCAGAACTCCGATTGGTTGGTCGGGCGCAGGTGAAAGAATATTGTTTGGCCCCGACATTGTAACTCAAGCGGAGGAGAAAGATCATATCATTCTCGAAAATCTGAAGATTGCTCAAAGTCGCCAGAAGAGCAATTATGACAGAAAGCACACGGACATGGAGTATGTCCCTGGTGATCTCGTTTACCTTCGTGTCACTCCCATGAGAGGCACGCACCGCTTTGGTATCAAAGGAAAGCTGGCTCCTAGATACATCGGTCCTTTCAAAATTCGTGGAAGAAGAGGAGAAGTTGCTTATGCTCTTGAGCTCCCTGAACAACTCAAAGTCCATGATGTTTTCCACATGTCTCAACTCAAGAAGTGCTTCAAGGATCCCGGCAGGACCGTGGACCATGAACTCATCAATCTCCAAGAAGATCTGTCTTATCAAGAACACCCCACAAAAATTCTTGAAGTCGCAGAAAGAAGGAATCGCAACAAGTCCATCAAGTTCTGCAAGGTGCAGTGGTCGCACCATTCCGTTGATGAAGCCACCTAGGAACGTGAAGATGAGCTTCGTGCCAAGTATCCTACCCTCTTTGAGTCTTCTTCTTCCTAGAATCTCGGGGCGAGATTCCTGTTTAGTGGGGGAGAGTTGTATCATCCCAATTGTCTAACAATTGTAATGCTACTTGGTCGAGTAAGATATTGGCTACTTCATATATATAATTGTTGCATCATAATTATATCATGCTCATGTCATCATGCCACCTTGCATTTGAGCATCATATAAAACCCTTTTCTTTTGGTTCTTCTCTCATATGCATTATTAATTGTATTTGCCTCTTTATATTGTATTTGGTTATTGATATATTGTTCAAATGCCCAAGTTGAGTTGGGGGCATATCTTTTATTCACCTCCATTATCTTTTATTTTCACCACTTTATAATTCCACCATCCTACTAGTCCATGAGCTTGCAATTCTTTTCTTTTGATTTTACCCTAGCTCATGTGAAGGGGTGGATCTAATTCTACTTATCCTTTGCTTGGCTTTTATTCCACTTATGGGAAATGCATAAGAATAATGCCGTCATATTATTATTGTTTTCACAAAATAAATCATGGCATTATTATTTTGCATGGGCCATGCAAAAGTACCACCACCTTTTATCTCATGGGTTTTTGCCTTTGACTTTAGTGGTTATTTCTTTATGAACCATCTCCTTCCATTCCACCATTCCCATATCCTCACCCACATCTCTTTCTTTTATTTTATTTTCTACATGCATGATCATATGAGAATCTTTCCACCTATCTCTTTTCTTCCTCTTTCTTTCTTGTTTCCCTTCCACATTAGCTCAAGTTAGATCAAGCTCCATGTTCCTTCTTGGTATGGCCTCATAAACAAAAATTAAAATCTAAATACCTAATAAAACCTAAACCTAGCTCCTCTCTCTAATTTTCTCCTAACCCTAATTCTACTAAACCCTAACATTGATCTCTCCTCTCTCTCTCTAGCTCTCTCTCTCCCATGAGCACCACCGCATCCCTTCTCTCTCCCTGGCCCACCTCAGCTAACCCTAACCCTCTATCTAACCTAAGCAAAACCCTAACCCTAGCCCATCTCTACTTAGCCCGAGCTACCCCCTCTCCTCTCTTTCTTTTCTCTGTCGCGTGCTAGCCCCACCCTGCAGCCACCACGCCGTCCTGGTCCACCTGCAGCCTCCCCCGCCGTGCCTACCTGCTCCCAGCTCGAGCCAGCACGTGAGGGAGAAGCAAAAGGTGGCACCCGAGGCCACCTTTATCTACTCCCCCTGCCACGACTGCCCCTCCTCTCTCCCTCTCGTTTTCCCTCGCCCACACGACTCTCTGGGCTCGCCCAGATCTGCCCGAGCCAGCCCTCCTCTCCTCCTTCTTCCTCTCCGCCACCAGCACTTGCCGCGGTCGCCGCCAGCACCACCTCGCCCCCGTCGTTCTAGCCGGTCAGCGCGACATGGAAGTGGCCAGGAAGACCGAGGACGATCCTCTACGTCGCCATGCACGCGCCGACTTGGACGAGAAGCCTCGAGATGCGCCAATACCGCGCCGTCCCGACGAAACCCTAGCCGCCAGAGCGTCTGCGTCATCGTCGATCCGCCGCGCTTCTCCCCGATCCGACCACACCAGCCCACCCGTGGTGAGTTCCTCGACCGCCCTGACATCCTCCGCTTCACCGACACCGTTTAGTGCCGCCGTTTGTTTCGTCGAACGCCCACCGTGCGTCACAGCTCACCGGCGTCTGCAACCTCCCCGCGCCGCGCAGAACCCTAACTAGGCCCCAAACCCTCTCCTGTCAACTCCCCTCGCCCTACCGCACTGGTTAGCTCCCTCAGCGCGCACGCCCATGACCTGGGTTCGATCCCCCGCCCTGTGCCGCGCGCCGATTTCTCGTCAGACCGAGGAGAAGAAGAACAATACCAGGGCCTGTGGTAGATTTACATTAAGCCCCCCTTTTTATTTCGCTCTTAACCCGCGCTCCTAGAGACCCCACTAGTTAGCCGCACTAGCATTATTGCAGAAAACCCCCCAGATTTCTCCGGCCATAACCCGCGCTCCAGCTCTAACCCCACCTGTCAGTCGCTGCAGTCCCCCACCCCTGGCAGTGGGCCTCCAGCCGCTGGCCCCGCCTGTCAGCCTTAGTGGCTGGCCCAGCCCACGGTGGAAAAGTGTTTTCGCGCGCGTGGCCCCAGTCAGCGCAAGGCCCACCCGTTAGTGACGGTGGCTGAAGCTGTCTGAGTAAGGAAAAGTTTTCCTGGCTGTCTGTTTTTAATTAAACCTTTTTCAAATTGATTTAAATTCAAATTCAATTTAGATTCAAATAATTTTTAAAATACAAGTCCAAATAATACAAATAATATATGTTTTGGAATTAGAAAAATGTGAGGAATTCAAATATGCCCTTCAAAATATGTTTGAACACTTTAAATTTTCGAGATGATTAAAATTACAATAAAATGCCCTTTTCCTTGATTAATTAATAACTTTTGTTTTATAATTCCAAATTAGAGAAATAATATGTCTAAATCTATCAGTGCGACGAGCCCGTTCTATCTATGTAGTTCTTGTTCTGAATTGAAGCATGCATCATGTTGTTATTAAAAATCTGAACTGTTTATGACAATAAAACTTGGATAAATAAATAATAAAATGCTTTATTTCTTGTATATACACCTCACCTTTGCCATGCTACTTTAATGCCATGTTAATTGTGCATCATTCATCATGGCATGCTTGTTTGCTTGTCGAATTTTAATTCCTATGCTTGTGCACTTTATTTATGTTGGCCCTTGTTTGTTTGGTTCTTCGAATAGACGCGCAGCAGGAGAATTACCAGGAATCACAGGAGTACTACCCAGATCCATCTCTCGCTTCAACTGAGCTGCCAGGCAAGCACTACCACATGCTTGCATACATACAGTACCTATTGCCTCTATCTTATTCTTGCATCATTGAGTCGCAATTGCATCAAATTGAATCCCAAGTACTGCATAGCCTTTACTTTTAAACCCCACCGAAGCTTGTTCCTCCAACCCATGAGCCATTACTACAGGAGTTGTTTGAGCCATGCGAGTCGTAGAAAAGCATGAGTAGGGTATGTGAGTGTCTGATGAATAACGAGGTACCTAAACAACATAACCTGAGTAGTAATGGGATAACTAAGGAAAGAGGCACCGGTGAGCAATATCTGCTATTTGGTTTTTCATGCTCACTTGGGTCCCGTAGGACCTCGAGTACTTGATTCCTGTTCCTTGACTATTCGCACTATCCATATCCGGGAGGCCTTATGGACCCCCCCTGAGCCAGAGCTTGATTCATTCTTATTTTTTGGGGCCACAAAGTAGTTTGGGGCTTTATTATTATCCTGTACTTATGCCATGTTACTGTTTTATTAAGATTGTGCGAGGAGCACCTGTACTGTTTAAGAATTGCGGAGTGTTTTCGCGGTATCGACAAGCCCAGTCACATTTTCGGGTTCCCAGTCGTTTACAGCCATTGGCGCAAACCTTGGGTCCGTCTCGGAGCCGGCCAACTTCGTTGCGGGTAGCTTAATGGGGTGGCCCCCTGAAATATTTCTGAATCCTGTGATTGCTTTGTTGTGAATGCCTCGTTAGGTTTTGATTTGGTTTTTCCGAGGTTGATCGAGTGTGTGTTGCTATTCGTGCACCCCTGCAGGGTAAATCTTTCTGAAAGCCGTGTCCGCGGTTATGGACGACTTGGAGCACAGTTTCTCAATCATAGACAAGTATAACTAAAGTACCGCTTTTAAATTGACTAAGTGCTTGACTAGTAAATAGTGCAATACTCATGGAATGGTTAATAAAACTACCAACGGATGATGGGGGTTGTTCGTCCGCTTCCTCGTTGGTAAGCGAGGAGGATGATGGATATATTAATTATACTGTTATAACTGTTGTTCTTAATTCACGGACATCCGTCTATCATTGGTTAGGCGGATGGTTAGCGAGTATCTGTAGAATTGTTAGGTATTATCTTTTGTTGCAATTGCGTCACCCCAGGTTGTGTCCCCTTTAGCGGCATAAAGACTTGTTGAGTACCCCTAGGGTCTCACACGATAAATTGTTTGATTCAGATGAACAGGTGTACCCGCAAGATGGATACTGGGTGGAAGAGACAGATGATGTTGGCAACGATCGCTCGGTGTAGAGATTCCGGGAACGGGGATCCATGAGATCTGTGGGCGGGATGTGTTTATTTATGGGGCATCTTATGCCAATTTGCTTCTTATCTGTACTCGGATCTTGTTTACCGCTTCCACCTGATACTCTGATGTGTGATGTATGAGGAGCTATCCTAAATTATTATATCTATCTAGGACATTTAGATCTTGCCGTATGGCGTTGCAATATTTCTATTTCTTTTAGATGTAATGGCTCTGAGGACTGTTGTATGTGGCTTGCATACATAGTCATTTGTGTATGTAGTTGATCCCTTCGCCTGCCGATTTCACCACTCGTTCTTGTCCCGTTGTCTGAAAGTGGTTAGGACGGTCGAAAGGTCTACCGTGAGTGGCCCTAGGCCCCACCGTACTATTTTAACCACTTTCGTTCATCCAGGCATTAACTAAGAGCGTAATTCACCGAGGTAGTTATAGGGGCCATGTATGTGCCCATCGTGTTGAGTAACCGCGAGATCAAAGAACGCCTCGACATGCAGCGCGACACCATGACATTCATGACGAGAGAGGGTGTGACCCCATTCCGGCGAGGTCTACATGATGTGTGTGTGTGCCTATCGTTTTTGTAACGTGTGTGTGTCGTGTCGTAAACTTGACTATCCTCGTGATGTCTTTCCGAACTTTATGTTGACGTGTGTGTCGTAAACATTATTAACTACCCAGGGCTAGTAAAACCCTTGACGGTCGATGTTGTACTTGCTTATATGATAGTCATCGTCGGTGCTATATATATTTTATTTTAAGTTTACGAATCTGTACTCATTTCTCTGATGCATGTCTTGTCTATGCATGCCTTGTCTATAGAGATGGCGAAGTGGTACGTGGTATATTGGTGACGCCACTGATGGTATACTCGCTAATATGTGAAACACGATGGTGTGCGAGAGTAGGGACAAAACTACGGCCAGCTTCAGGGAGATGCCAGAGGATCCAATCTTCAGGCATCTCTCTGAAGTTGGCCATAGAGGCACTCCCTAATATGTGAGATTAGTTAGCTCACCGACATATTTGATCTAGCTAGACAAGTTATAAACTCCAAGATGGTGTGCGAGAGGAGAGACAACACTACGGCTAGCTTGAGCGAGATGCCGGAGGATCCAGCCCTCAGGCATCTCGCTTTAGCTGGCCATAGAGGCACTCCCTGTCCAGCCAAAGGGTAGTATCATTCAACCGAAGATGCTCATGATGTACAACAAACCGGATATGATCGTCATTGGTGCTATATTGTATTTATCGGTTATGAATCTTTGCTCATTTTTCTGATCATGCAAACATGTTTGTAGTTTGCCATTCTTTTTCTTGTATAACACATACTACATGCATGTCTACAGAGATGGCGAAGTGGTACGTGGTATACAGGGGTCATGTTCCAGGGGTCTACAACGAGTGGGAGGACTGCTAGGCACAAGTGAACAACTTCAGCGGTAACAGCTACAAAGGCTACAAGATAAGAGAGCTGGCGGCAGCCTTGTGCAGGAGATACATGTGGAAGAAGAACCAGATGAAGATCATCATGGTCTCGGTGTTGCTCCTCGTCATTGCCGCTATGCTCTATTCGGTCATAGTCTAGAGTGATAGCTCTATGCATGTGTAATGTGATGATCGAATTGGTAATGTGATTGACCGAATTTGTACTACCACACTTTGTGTAATAATTTAATAACACTTGAATTCATATTTGATGTATTTCAACACTCTGAATTCATATCTTAGATTAAATTCATATTTGGTGTATTGTTGTATATAACTGTTGTATATAACTGATGTATATACCTGCCATATATATAAAAAAATACACCCGAACAGTCAGTGGCGCACTGTTTTGGGGGTCAGTGTCCCACCATGTCAGTGGCGCACCACGTGCTCTTGCGCTGCTGATAATATCCGTGGCACACGGATTCGTGGTGCGCCACTGACCACCCTAGTAACCGTGGTGTGCTTGTGCGTACGCTGCTGGTAATATCCGTGGCGCACGGAAAGGTGGTGCGCCACCGACTTGCCTACTATCTGTGGCGCACGACCTGGTGCGCCACTGACTACTCTGCTATCAGTGTCGTGATATCAGTGGCGCACACCCCGTGCGCCTCGGACTTCGTTCTTGGTGCACCACTGGTAAGCATTTTCCTACTAGTCATATCGGCCGGACACTTCGATTGGTGCAGATCCTTTGGCCTCCTTCTTGATGATCTTCTCTTGCGCCTTTCGCCCACTCCTCCCACGTGCATCCTTGGGCGATCATCATGCTGTCTCCTCTTGTAGTGCTTCTCCTCCTTGCTCCATGCTTATTTCTCCAACGAACTTGATCATACATAAATGCATAGACTTAGGCAGTATAAAGTTCTCATCAATTAAAGTACCAAATTCGTTTAGGAGCAAATTCACCTGTTGTTCAAGTAGCTTAGCATGAGCTCTTGTAATGGGTCCAATTCTAATCTCATTGGACTGATCCTTCCTTGCAACAGTTGGAGCATCTTTAGTAGATGTAATTGTAGGGATGTCCTCAACAAATTTAGTTGTTGTAGTTCAAGTTTGACCAAATTTCGATAATTATAGGCATGAATTCATTTAAGTGGGGCAAAGTTAATTAGCTATATAGGGAGTTTGAAAACTCATAAAACATGGGAATTGTAAGTAAAACACGTAGGTCCACTTAATATGTCTAAAAGCTTGGCTTATGGTATTGAGATCCATATTCTTGAAACTTTCCTTACATAAAAGAACCACCTCGTCATCACTCGGAAAACTGAGGATTTTCTTTCCTGATAGTTAGAAACTCACACCGACGACATTGTTTACTAGAAGAAGATGCACCCATCTACCTACGAAAATACATTTAATTCAATAGCGATCTATCGAGCTTACTTGTAGCTCAAGTTTGATCTAATTTCGTTAAATCGACAAGAAGTCACTGAAGTGTGCAAATTTTCCTAGGAAGCTTGAAAAATCCTAGTACTAAAAACTTGGTATTACATATAAGAAACCATTGGTCTAGTTCGTGTGATAATTGGGGTGGTTGCATTTTCTTTTAACTATGGTAGGTCTCGTAGGAGAGAGGTGCTTGATAGTTAGCACGATCGATGGAAGTACAACTTACATCAAGGACCTTATAAAAAATGAAAATAGCATCCAAGTCCATCCATTTAACACTATGACCCTAAAACTGAATAATGAAGTGTGTGTGTGTTTTGTGGTTTGCGCATACTAGCGTTCAACATGCTAAAGACTATCAATAGAATCTTTCTCGATGCTAAGTGAAAATAGAAAATCTAACGGTTAGCAATGTTTGGATTTGCCAGTCTTGATCCAACGGTTAATGTTCGAAGTTAATTTGTACACTATACAATGGTGGTATGCTATTGTAAGGGATACGACAAGATAAAGATAAGATAAGAAGTCCTGCGAATGGCTGATCTAATGGTTGGTCTCGTAGGAGCGAGGTGCTTGAGAATTAAGACGGTCAGTGGAAGTACAAGTTACATGAAGGACCTCATAAAAAAATGAAAATTGCATCCATGTCCATGCATGCATTTAGCACAAGGACCCTGAAACTAAGCAATGAAGTGTGTGTTTTGAGGTTTGCGCATACTAGCGTCATTATAGTAGTTGATATGGATAAAAGCACACCTTAATAAGTCCTACTATGTGGCATCCGCTAAGGTTCAGCTTATACATAGTGGAAACTGTAAAGTATCAATAAGCCTAAGGTGCACCTCAATATTATGTGTTAACCATAGAGAACAGAAAAATCATTTCCCCTCTCTCCTTATTTCATGTGATGGTTTTCAAAAGGGGTTCAAAATTTTCAAGAAGGAAAATCTTAGTAGCTAGAAGTCGAACAGTTTCAACTAATATATTTATTGACCGCTCGATGCGTACCCCCAAAAGCTTTTTATATAAAACTTTCAAACCAAGCTAAAATTTGTTGCTTGTAGTTCAAATTTGACCTTTTATTTCGATACATTGACATAAAGTCATTTAACAAGTGGACGGGGTTAGCTAGGAACCTTGAAAACTCATAAAACATGGGAATCGTAAGTAAAACACATTGGTCCACCTAGCAAATATGTCTAGAAGCTTGGCTTATGGCATTGATATCCATATTCTTTGGACTTTCTTTACGGAAAAGAATCATCTCGTCATGACTCAAAAAACTGAGAATTTTCTTTCCTAATTGTTGGAAACTCACACCGACGACATTGTTTACTACAAGAAGATGCACACATCTACCTCCGAAAATACAATTAATTCGAGAGCAATCTATCACATTTACATGTAGCTAAAGTTTTCCTTAATTTCGTTAAATTGACAAGAAGTCACCCAAGTGCGCAAAGTTAGCTAGGAATCCTAGTACTAAAAACTTGGGTATTATGTAGAAGAATCGTGGTCTAGTTTGTGTGATAATTGGGGTGGTTGCATTTTCTTTTAACCTTGGTAGGTCTCATAGGAGCGAGGTGCTTCAGAGTTAACACGGTCGGTGGAAGTACATACAAGTTACATCAAGGACCTCATAAAGAATGAAAATAGCATCCAAGTCCATGCATGCATTTAGCACAAGGACCCTGAAACTGAGCAATGAAGTACTGTGTTTTGAGGTTTGTGCATACTAGCGTTCATCGTGCTAAAGACTATCAGTAGAATCTTTCTAGATGCTAAGAATGGAAAATAAGATCCAACGGTTAGCAATGTTTGGATTTGCTAGTCTTGATCCAACTGTTAATGTTCAATGTTAATCTCTACACTATATGTAGTGGTATGGTATTGTAAGTGATAAGAGACAAGATAAAGATAAGATAAGAAGTACTACGAATGGCCGATCTAATGGTAGGTCTCGTAAGAGCGAGGTGCTTGAGAGTTAACATGGTCGGTGGAAGTACAAGTTACATTCAGGACCTCATAAAAATGAAAATTGCATCCAACAAGTACGTGCATTTAGCACAAGGACCCTTAAACTGAGTAATGAAGTACTATGTGTTTTGAGGTTTGTGCATACTAGTGTTCATCATGCTAAATACTACCAGTAGAATCTTTGTAGATGCTAATGGAAAAGAAGATCCAATGGTTAGCAATGTTTGGATTTTCCAGTCTTAATCCAACGGTCAATGTTCAAATAAGTTAATCCCTACACTATTTAATGGTGGTATGCATGGTATTGTAAGAAATAAGAGACAAGATAAAGGTAAGATAAGAAGTACTACGAATGGCCGATCTAATAGGTCTTGTAAGAGCGACGTGCTTTGATATTTAACACGGTGGGTAGAATTACAATTTACATCAAGGAACTCATAAAAAATGAAAATTGCATCCAAGTCCATGCATTTAGCAAAAGGATGACCCTGAAAATAAGCAATAAAGTGTGTGTTTTGAGCTAGAGGTTTATGTATACTAGCAGTCATCATGCTAAAAACTATTAGTAGAATCTTTTATAGCTGCTAAGAATGGAAAAGAAGATCCAACAGTTAGCAATGCTTGGATTTGACAGTCTTGATCCAACGGTCAATGTTCAAAGTTAATCCGTACACTATATGTAGTGTATGGTATGGTACGGTATCGTAAGAGATAAGACAAGATAAAGATAAGATAATAAGAAGTACTACGAATGGCCGATCTAATGGTTGGTCTAGTAGGTGCGATGTGCTTGAGAGTGAACACGGTCGGTGGAAGTACAAGTTACATATCAAGGACCTCATAAAAATGAAAATTGCATCCATGTCCCTGCATTTAGAACAAGGACCCTAAAACTGAGCAATGAAGTTTGTGTTTTGAGGTTTGTGCATACTAGCATTCATCGTTTTCATCAAGACTATTAGTAGAATCTTTTTAGATGCTAGGAATGGAAAAGAAGATCCAATAGTTAGGAAAATGTTTGGATTTGCGAGTCTTGATCCAACTTGTCGTCAAAACTCTCGTTGGATGGTTTCTCATATATTAATTGTGAGCCCCGATGGGTACCTCCAAAAGCTTTTTCGTAGAACTTTCACAGTAACGTAAATTTACCTATACTAGTTCAAATATGACCTATTTTCGATAAATCGACATAAAGTCATTCAAGTGGGTGGGATTAGGTAGGCAGTTTTGATTTGGATACATAGCACCAATCATGACCATTGTGCTGTTAGATCCAATGGTTCAGAGTAGTTGGATTCGTGTTGAACAGTATCTAGAGCAAACTCCACCATGTTCTAGATAGTTATTATTAATATGCTTAATGTATGCCTTTTTCTCTAAGAAGACTATTGGTTAATAACAACTTAATGCTCGTTGAATCACATTTCATACAGTATAAACGAGTGTGGCACGTTCCTATGTGTGTGTGTGTTCGTGTGCGTGTGAAAACATTGGCTTGTGGCATTTATTTAGATCAATATTCTTCAGACTTCCTTTACGGGAGAGAATGATCATGACATCACTCGAAACATTGAGAATGTCCTTTCCTGGTAGTTGGAAACTCACACCGACGACATTGTTTACTAAAAGAAGATGCACCCATCTACCTCTGAAAATAAATTTAATTCAAGAGCAGTCTATCATGCTTACTTGTAGCTCATGTCTAACTTAATTTCATTAAATTGATGCAAAATCTTAGCAAGAAGTTGAACCGTAGCTATATATCATCAAAAATCTTGGTGGTTTCCCATATATTAATTGACCCCCCCCCCCCCCCCCGATATATATGGGTACCTCCAAGAGAGATCTTTCGTCAAACTTTCAAAGCAACCTACAATTTACTTGTGGCAGTTGAATTTGTACCTAATAATTTCGATAAATCGGCATAAAATCAATCAAGTGGGAGAAGTTAGCTAGGAAGTTTGAGAACTCATAAAACATGGGAAATCATAAGTACAACATGTTGGGCCATAATATATGTCTGAAAACTTGGCCCTTGTGTCATTCAGATCCATATTCTTCAGACTTGCTTTACGGGAAAGAACAATCTCGTCCTCACACTCGGAAAATTTAGAATGTTCTTTCCTGAGATAGTTGGAAACTCATAGTGATGGAATTGTTACTATAACAAGATGCACCTACAGACCTCCGAAAAAGACATTTAATTCAAGAGCAATCTATATCACGCTTACTTGTAGCTCACGTTTGACATAATTTCGTTAAATCGTCAAGATGCACAATCTATCTTAGCAAGAAGTTAAACCTATTGTCAAAACTCTTTGTGTTTTGTGATATATTAATTGACCCCTTGATGGGTACCTCCAAAAGCGTTTTCGAAAAACTTTCAAAGCAACCTACAATTTTCTTAGAGACGAGGCTAATAAATTTCTAAGCTACGTATAGTAAGGGTGTGTGCAGTGTCTAGAAGTAGCTATGAAAACTACTTTTGGTCCAGCATTTAGAACTGAAGTGGGTCCACACAACCATGCTAAAAATAAAAACTGACTGTTATCCACTAAATAGTGGGCCCTCCCAATTGATTCTCTTAGACATAAGTCTAGCACTAGAATCACCTTGAAGAATCTTTTTGTTAGCACTACCCACTCCACCATTAAGATATATGTTTTAGACTTGACACCATGCTTGCTTTGATGTCTAGGGCCAATGGGCTCACTACCGTGGGGCCCCATTGTTATTAGTAGTCTAGTTATATCCTATGGCAGCCTGCAAATGTTGGCTTTGACTCCTCCAGCTCTTCCTTCTCGATGAAGCCTCGACGCTCGGCTTTGAAGGATGGTTACGAGGGCAGTAGGTGCCTATGGTGACTTCATCAAGCTCAAGCCCCCCCACCGGACAGTTTGAAGACACAATCTTTTGGAGGTGCTCATAGGGGTTGGATGTGCGTTCATGCGTTCATAGGTGTGAGTGTGTGTATGCATTTCTGAGCGTGTGCATTTTGTAGTGGATTTTCACAAAAATGAGAGAGATGGACATTCCGTTTGTATTAAATTTTCCTCGGTTTTCCCAAATTAATTGTAATGGTCACTAGTGTCTAGGGTCTATGGGCTCACTACCAGGGACCACATTATTAGTGGTTCAATTACATCCCATAGCAAACAACGAATATGAGCTCCAACCCCCTAGCACTTCCTTCGCCACGAAGCCTCGGCGCTCGACTTTGAAGGATGGTTATGAGGGTAGTGAGAGGCGACGTTCCCGTCAATATATTGCAAGGTGCCTATGGTGACTTCGTCAAGATCAAGCCCCGCGAGATCAGTCTCAAGATCCAGGCTTTGTGAAGTGCTCATAGGTGTAGGGTGTGCGTACTGCATTCATAGGGGTGAGTGTGTGTACGCATTTGTGAGCGTCTCTGTTTTGTAATGGGTTTTCGCAAAAAGAGAGGGGGGCCTTTGGTTTATTTATTGAGTTTTGATCTGTTTTCCAAAAGTACTCCATGTAATGCAAGTCAAACTAGGTGAGTGATGTTTGGGGGCCCACAGGCTCTCTAGAGCGAGCCCCAGTTATCAATGGTCGAGTTAAATCCAATACGGAGTAGTACCCAGCGAATGTGAGGACCGGCTACCCTACCTCTTCCTTCTCCATGAAGCCTGTGCGCTAGGCTTTGAAGGCGCGCTCTTTTTTCGAGCAATGTCGGCAGATTCAGTCATGCCAGTCCGGCGAACGACGGGGGATCTTGATGCGTAAGGTGTCTAGGTTAGGGTAAGTATGTCAGAGTTCACGGTCTCAGTTTATTTTCTCGAATTCAGCTTATGAGTTCTCTCCTTTTTGGGTTTTTCTCTATTCTGCCCGTCTCGATCGACGATGTTTCCTGGGTTTAGATGCCGACATGGATGGTAGATGCAGATCTCCAGCTCTAGTGCGACTATGCCCTGGCACCCCGTCACCGCGTCGTGTTAGATGGAATAAACTTCAGCCGCAGGTTCTTGGGTTACAACTATGAATGTGAGCGCTGCACGATCGTCCACTAGGTAGATCTACCGCACTCACTTTCGTTGCAGCGCGCGATGATGTCGCCATGGTTACAGCTCGAGATCCGTGATGACCTCAAAGAGGAGGAGAAGGAGCGCTATCAAAGGCATGACAAAGATGATGCAGCCTATCCTAAGGACGCTCCTACATCTACACCACCAAGTCCCCCAAGTGCAACAATGACTCGTGCTCGAGCCAAGCTTCTCCAAGCTAAGGTGAATTCACTCTTGTACTCATGTGACTTCGATACACCCTGTCCAAGCTAAGGTGAATTCACTCTTGTACTCATGGCTTGCTACTTCATGCCCCAACACTATGCATCATCAGGTATGGAGACACAAGCCAGAGGAGCGACGCAACAGCTAACAACTGCCATGAGACCGTGGTACTACCGGCCCCTGGAAGCGGTAGTACCGCCCCGAGCAGAGAGATGGACCCCGAAGCCCAAATCCCTCTGGTACCTGCGAGCGGTACTACCGCCTTCAAGGGTACTACCGCACTCAGGAAGCGGCACTACCGTGCACATCTGAAGACTCACACCAAAGCATCTGCCCGCTCTGGTACTACCGCACCCTTCAAGCGGTACTACCGCATCTGACCGGTACTACTGGTCAACCGACCGGTACTACCGGACACCCAGGGCCTGCACACTCTAACTCGGCCCTTTGGCCTTCTAACGCAACCCTTTTGATACTTTAGTTGCCTAAACTACCCCTGAACTTGTGGCTGGCCTATATATAGCCCCAACCTCTATTGTAAACCCTAGGCATGATAATTGGAATTAGTGGAAACCCTTTGTGGATCTATCTAGGTTCTTGCCTCATGCTCCTTTGACAAAGGAGCACCAAATATCCCAAACCTCGTTGGAGGTTGCATCGTGCCTCCGCGTTGTACAAGGCCTATGCATCAGAGTCTCTTTGCCTAGACGTCAAGATCTCACCGAGTGTCCCATCTCGTCGTGCCGGTTCGAGAAAGAGTCCTCCGCCCGACATCGATCCTAGGGATTGCGTCAGACTGGTCACTGCCAGCGTGAGCTATTGGTGTGTATCATGGTTTTGCGTGTGTGTTGTCTGGTTCATCCTCCCCTCCTTCCCTCGAACTACATCCTCAATTTGAGTGGGATTCATGAAAGATCGGGCCACCCTAGAGGTTTTTACTCAACAGAGGAGATGGCTGCAGAGTTAACGGATGTCTCGAACGCACTGCACTCAGTCATAAATAGGATAGATGCTCTTAGATTTGGGTAATTAGAGCTGGACATTAGGTTCTTAACCAAGTATGGTTTGCAATCTAGATATTTAGCATGCTCATGATGCTTTTGGTGCCTGGCTATAGATTCCACTAATAATTAAGTAATCCCCTTTTGTTTACTAGTACTCACCACCTCATAGTACTGCCACGTTAAATTACACTAGGTTAATTAATATGGGAGTAGTTGACAGTCTGCTTACAGCGCTTCTGGAGTTTGTGGTTACCTCTAATTGATCTGGTTTATGTGTTACTGCTATCTCTATCTATATACGAGTATCGCTACATTTTTTCCACATCTATGCACCTCCCCCATCGTGCAACTTCTTTACCCAGCAGCATCCACCTTTCCATCGCATCAGTGCAATCTCCGGTGAGTCCGCAACCATCCCGATAGTTGTTTAGGTGATTGCAATTTGAAATAGTAGATCTATATTCCACATTACGTAGCTGGGATCACCTTGGATGTAGCCATGGAATTAGTTATAAGGTCCACTGAAAATAGGAAAGTATATGCTGCCAAGAAGCATCTTTTAAGGATGGGAAGCTTGCCCATGGATTTATTTCACATAATGGTCCTCTGCTCAACAATGCAGATGTAATTTGCTGCATATCGTTCATAAACAGATTATTGTTTGCTAGTGTCATACATTGCTGAGTTCTTTAAATTATATTGTTCGTTAAAGGGAAACACGCCCAATACCTGGCATCAGATTAATGCAGGTATCCTTCTTTGCATTGCGAAGTTGATGTGTTATTTCCTAAAATTTACTGGTTTTGCTGCATTTCATTTAGCATCATGCACATGTCCCACCCGTGGAGGAGGCATTATCGAGTGACAAGTGTTTTTATGTATCCAGCTGCTTTGCTGGAATTTCAGTAACCTATGCTTTGTCCCTGAAAACATTGTTTTCGATAAAGAGCGCTTTATTACTTAAAATGTCCCCTAAAATATACTAATCATTTTTGTTGCATCATGATTTGCAGAAACAAAGTCATTATGATCTGTTTCCACTTATTACTAAGGCCATGACTGCTCTTGTGCCAGCTAAGAAGGCAAACCTTGAAGTACGGCCCTTTTCATGTCAGTTATGTTTCCCATGTTTGGGAAATATGCCTCTCTGGTTCTTTGCCATTTGCGGTATCACTATGGAGCTTGCACGATGTGTGCAGCTGAATTTGGATTGTGAAACGACAATTTGGTTTATTTTTTTTAAATGAGAATCTGGTTTAATTTTGGATTTGTTATCTGTAGTTTCCACCTTACTCATGTTGCTCATGGCGCAATGGTGCTGGTTACTACAAGGATTTGACAATTGCCCATCTCCGAGAGAAATACAAAGCTCATAGACACATCATTTTGTGCCTTCGAGAGAAAGTGAAACACTGGGATGGATAGATTAGGCGCCGGAAGGAAGAAGTGTCCACATCCACTAAGCGGATAGATGATTTGACTGCAGGATGGAATACTTCAATATCAGTTGCTCATGATGCTGCTGTTGATTTTCAAAAGTTCCTGGCTGATAACTTAGTTCCCGAGTTTCCTGATGTGGATGGCGACGAGCTGATAGGCCAGGTGTACGACCGGATCATGGAACATGTGGGAATGCGAGCTGGCTATCTTTTCAATTCGGCACTAGAAGCAGATGAGACCCTGACAGAAATTCGAGATTATCCACACCCATATAGTCCTGATCCTGCAAAAGATGAGGGAATATGTAAACCATATTGACCACTCTACTTTCATTTCTGAAGGGTTTGGGTCTCTTGTGAGAATGATTGTTTGTTAAGTCAGGTACTATAACTATTTTTTTTTGCTCTGCTGGTGTGTGGTGTCCAAGAATCTATATATTAGATGTACTATTATGACATATATATTGCATCTGGCTTTATGTGACTATATTTGACAACAACAGTCATCTTATTCGAACTTGCGGTGGTTTTTTATCTTTCATTTTTTTCCTTCTGAGATATCTTAATGATGATGTTAATGCCAGTTGCGAGTGATTTGGTAGCATGTTTCTAGTAGTAAATCAAAACTTGTAGTTGTAGATTGTGGAATTTTAGGTCGATGTTTGAACTCAAGATCTTGATGTCATAGAAAGGGCAGGCTTCTACCACCTGGAATATTTTACCTAGCAATTGATTGTATCACACGAACAAGTGCACAAACTTGATGTCTGTAGGCGGGAAACTGATCAACGCAAGAGCACAAACTTATATCAGTCGTGTGGTTTCTACTATTAATACAACCGAGGTTTCCCCTAAAAAAAGTGGGGTTCGCAAAAAAGTAAAAATAAATAGTGGGGAGAAAGTTAGTTTCGAGTTCGAGGTAGCTCAGTCGTGTGCCCCTCGACCCCATCGTCATCTTCTCCGCCTGGCTGCCCTCCCTCGACCGGACCGTCCCTGCCGCTCCACCATTGAACACCACCGCACCGTCGTTCGCTGGTATTTACGTCCCCAACCTCCAGCCGTTACGGGCTTTCTGAAGGATTGAATGCATTTATTTTTGTGCATTGCGAGCTAAATAAGCTCGTGGCGTTTACAGGAAATGGAATCGGCATTGGCGGCTGCATTTGCTGCGTCGGCGGATGCTTGTAAAGCAGAGGTGGATGCTGAAGAAGCACCAACGGATACATGTGAAGCAGATGCGGAGGCCGATGCTTATACCACATCGGAGTCTTGGGCAGCGTTGAGTGATGCTTGGAAAGCGGTGGAGGCGTAGTCGAAATCCTCGTCGGCTACTGCTAGAACAAATTTGGCTATGTTGGCTGCCGCTGCCAAAGCGACGGCTGCGTGGGATGCTAGGAATGCGTCAGCTCGTGGTCGTGCTTCTTCAGCGGCAACGGATGTGGCTCATCATTCCTCGGCGGCGCCTGCTCCATCTGCTCAGAACTCGTCGACCCCATTGTAAGTTCTGCATTGGATTTTTTCTCCCTGACTTCCTCCCTCTTTTGTGGATTCTGCTCCAGGGTTTATTCTAGACGTAGTGGATATTAGTTTAAACTAATAGTACTGGGAACATAAAAGTCTAGTTAATCACAAACTAGTGATCTGAATGGGATGCAACTTTCAGAGGATTCAAACCTAGCGCCGATGATTTACTAATGTTTTGTCATTTTTTTCAAATAGTTTTACTTTTTAGTTCAAAATCTGAGCTATTGTCATACATTTGATCGAAGATGGAAGGTGGATTCTAGGGCAAGTCACCGTGAGACTTGGGTTCACCAAGTCACTGAAGCTGCGTCTGTTTTTTATCCTCTTCTTTATGATAAAACCAGAAAATTTAGGTGGGGGCCTTTCTGTACTTCCCCGTGACCTAAAAAAAGTTCTTCATTCCCTTTATCCAGTTCTGACATGCTGAATCATTTTTCGGTGCTTTTGTACTACTCTAGTTGATTCCTTGTGTTGTTTAGCTTATTTTGTTGACAGACTCTGCTTTTTAGGTAGTTTTTCAGATGGGTGCAGTTTAGGAAATTTTGAGGATAAATTTTCATGTCAAATTGTATGATGCATTGTGGTGTTTACTTAATTCTTTTTTTAGGGTTGTGCATTGTGCACTATGATGTTTACTTAATTCTGATGATGCACTTGTGCTATTTGCATCATCCTACCAGCTTTGGTGGAAGAACATATGCAACAATCAACGACTTGTCAGGCGTTGTATTTGGTCAGATTCTTGTCAGGCTTCCTCCGCACCCATCCTGCATACTGAGGGCACCAGTCGCCCAAAAATGTTGGATGGACTTCATGGGAAGCAACGATTTCAAAAGGCTAACCCTGTCACACAAAATAGGAATGTTGTTACTTGGGTTTTTCACAAACAGCTCCGAGGATGCTCGATTCTTAACAGATCATAATCTTGACCAATCCATCTTCGATAAGCTGAATAGGCTGGTGGAAGTACATAAAGCATACAAATCATATGTACTCAGATGTCCCAATGGTAGGGTGCTACTTCATTATCCGCAAAGGTCTAACATGGTAAAGGCCTGGGATCCAATCAGTGGAAGTGAAACAGTGATACCAGAACCACCAATTTGGCGGAGATTTGAGTATGATAGCGGCATAATTCTCTATTCAAGAAATCATGGGAAATTGTCTTCACATAGTTGCAGCAATTTCTGGGTTGTTTGGATAGCAACCAATGGTAACCAAGCATTGGTGCAGAGGTACTCATCAGAGTTAGGAAAATGGGAGGCCGTTAACTCTCATAGGGGACATTTTGTACTGGCCAACAATGAACTCCAGATATATAATTGCCTTCGATAACGTGACAAAAAAACCGTGTTATATTGACTGCCCCCATGAGACACATGATATTTCCAGACACAATTTTTCCATCACTAATGGGCATAATGGAGATGTTACCTTTGCGGTTATAAGAGACTTCAGTTTAAACACATGGTCCAGTGCAAGATCATCAATAGGCAAATGGGAAGCTTGGGTGCCTCATATAAAGGTTGAGTTGGATACTCTCCTTGGCCTTGAGAAATCATAGGCATATGTTGGGAAAGATGCAGTAAGGTTAGTCTGCGCATTTGAGGATAGAGAAATGGTGGTTATATGGGCGAAGGAGGGAGTATTCGAATTAGATCTCAGCAGCATGAAGTCTAAGAAGTTCAGATCTCGTAAACATTGGTGTACTTTACATCCCTACAATATGACACGTGGTTAGTGCAGTCATTCATGTGCAACCCTTGCATTTTTGTACACCTAAGATTTTTCTATTCATTTTGTTCATTTCCTTCGGCAACCGACGCGATTCAGAGTGCTAAATCAAAGAAACGAAAAGGAAGTCCTATTAACAACACAGCTGATTCAGACTACAACATCAAGGAGATGCAAATAACACTCAGATGAACAAGCAAGGCTTGTTTGGGCAAGCATGTGTTTACCCAGGTTGTGTTATTTGGAGATGCAGTCTGATATTTGTTTGTTTTGGTAGCTGATGGAACTGTGGCTGCACATTTGTTTGTGTTGTAGTCACGGCGGCAGGGGCTGGAATATTAGAGCTGTCTGTTCGTTTTGGGGGCCTATGTGTGTCTGATAAAACATTGTTTATATGATGAAATGGTGTTAAATACGTAGTAGTGTATGCGTGATGAAATCTTGTTTTATTTGTTCTACATATACTTTAGCTGGTCTTTGTGTTTTGATAGTATGTTGTAGTAGGAGTATTTGTTTCGCAGCAGGCTTTTTATTTGATATGAATTAGTACTACCATTTAGTTAGTGCTTCCTACAGAAGAGTCTGTGCCGACACCTAAATAATTAGTAGACCTTGGTTGCACACCATTTTCAGTTGCCTGAAGTAGAGGGAGAACGGCCTATTTTTTAATTATTCTTTGGACAATCTCTAAATTCAAAATCATTGTCGACCGCCGAAACATACCGCCTACCTAGTTTGAATCAGAGGCATCACTCGATGTGAGTCTCGCCTTAAATTCCTGACCAGATGGCGTTGGAACTACACAAACTTTTTTCTAGTAATAAAAACTTGGCCGGCAGCCAAATTCAAAATTGTAATTGGGCGGAAAAATAACCCACCAACCCCGAAGCATTTTGCACCCCCTTTGTTTCAAATATTTTCAGGCAAAATCACCCACCGAGGTAGTACCATTTATATATTATTACATGGACCCTAGCCAAATTTAAAATTTGAGTCAAGCTGCAAAATTTACCGCCTATGTTATGTGAATGGAAGGTATGCAAGTTTCTGTGCAAAAAAATGTTTATGGATGATCAGTTGATGTGACTAGCAGCCTTGAATTCCTGGACAGATAGCGTACGGTCTACTACCTTTTTCTATTAGTAGATGGAGGCTAGCCAAAATCAAAATCTCAATTGAGCGGCCAAATCACCCACCTACCAAGCATTTCCCGCCCCACTGTTTCAAAAACTTTGAGCCAAAATATCCCACCGACCGGGGAGTACCATTTTTCTATTATTATTATTAGATGGGCGTAAGCCAAATTCAAATTCTCAATCGAGCGGCAAAACCACACACCGACCTTAAAGCATTTCACGCCCTTCCGTTTCAAAAACTTTAGAATTTAAAATTCCATATCTACCCATTGTTTAGACGACAAATGGGCATGCCAAAGTCGGTAGCTCAGGGGAACGATTGTAATTATTTTTTCTGCTCACCTCTATGGTCCCGATTCCCCCAGTTTTCCCGCCGGCCATCCCAAAAATGCCAAGCTCCTCTGTCCCCTCCACGAACACCACGCGCACCGGCTTGAGCTGCGGTCTCGTGCACCGCCACGCAACCGCTTCACCAATGCTCACCCACCATATCTAGGAGCTGCAGTGTCGTTCACCACGCAGACGGCATCATCCGCCCAAGCTCTGCTTCCTCGCCGCCAAAAGCTACCCAACCGTACCAGATCTGCTTCACCGGTGTCCACCGGGTGTGATCTAGTTCAAAGAGTTCCATGTCCACCTCTCCAAACCAGTTGCACGACCGTCGCCATTCACTGCACTAGATCTGCCTCAGCAACGCTCTCGTCCACCGCTTTCAAGCCGGCATCGACCGCCCAAGATCGGCTTCCCCGACGCCGACAACCACCACAACCGCAGCACCCTCGGTGACCTAGACGTCACCTACACGGTACCGATGATGCTTAGACGCCTCTTCGACCAAGGTTAACCAAATCTGCAACCCGTTTTTGTTTTGTTAGCAATATAGTAGGTTCAAGCCTGTCGCAGTGGACTGCATTTTTGTCATCGTGCTCGTACATACAAGTCAGTGGGCATGCATGTTCCTTGTGCTAGTACATACAAGGTCATCAGACATGTTGGTTTGCATTTGTTTCTCTACAAATTTCAAGTCATGGACATGTCTCTTATTTTGTCATACACATGTTCTCAGCTACTCCATACAACAGTAATTACCTACTACCGTGTAATTCTTGCAAAATCTGAAGTTAGCAGAAAATATTAGTGTGGATTCCCTACTCTACAGTTGTTGAATCTATTTTCTTTGTGCTGAGATCAGTTCCTGCTATTATTTCCTCCTTAGCATCGTTCTACTATCCTGTAGTAGCCGTTTAAACACTTCGTACTAATTCAGTTATATATTTTTTGTTGCCATCTGCTTCTTCAAAAGCTGCATCACTAACTATTTCTTTTTTCTTGCATATAGCTCAAAATGGAACAATGAACAAGTTGGTTTGCACAGCCTATTCTACAGGTTCACAAGGGATGCCATTAATTCCTTATTTGGTGCTGGTTCGTCCTGACAATGGCATAACTGTCCTCTACTATATAGTTCACTTGTTGTTACGGGGCAACTTCGGGGATGGCCTGATCTTTCACAAATCCCTTGAAATCGAGGCGGAGGAGCCGTGGGGATGAGGGAGAGAGCGAATCCGTGAACTCACACATGAAGAACACGATGAATACACAAACACCACGAAGACACGATATAAGCCAATTGCTCACGCCGGCGGCTACCGGTCCGGCGCAATCCCTAGGATCAGCGTCGGGCGGGGATCTCTCTCTCTCGAACCGGCATGGCGAGATGCGAGACTCAGTGAGATCTTTACGTCTAGGCAAAGGAACTCTGATGCCTAGGCCTTGTACAATGCGGAGGCACGATGCAAACTCCAACGAGGTTTGGGATATTTGGTGCTCCTTTTTCAAAGGAGCATGTGGCAAGAACTAGATAGATCCACAAGGGGTTTCCACTAATTCCAAATATCATGCCTCCGGTTTACAATATAGGTGGGTGGCTATATATGGATCAGCCACAAGTTTAGGGGTAGTTTGGGCATAAAAGGGTAAAACTGGACGAAAAAGGGAATATTCTCGGGCATCAAACCCTTAGTTGATTTGAGACTAGAGTCGTTCCGGCGATAAGTCCGGTCGCGCTGGACTGTGCGCCGGAATTTCCGGTCCGTGCCGGTCGTTCCAGTCAGCCACCGGTCGGTTTCGACGTGCGCCGAAAATTCCCTTCTTGGGTCCGGTCCGCCGATCCTATCGCCGGTTTGGCCTGGGACTCCGGTTGGTGTTGGCTTGGCTCCTTCTCTTGGTATTTCTTCATGGGATTCGTACCTGATGATGCATAAGGTGTTTGCATGAAGTAGCAAACCATCCAAGGATGTATCGAAGTCACATGAGACAAGGTGCGAATTCACCTTAGCTTGAAGGAGCTTGGCTCGGGCACGGGTCATCGGTCCACTTGGGGGACTTGGTGGTGTAGATGTGAGAGCGTCCATAGGACGGGCTGCATTAGCTCCCCCCCTTGGGAAAGAGTCGTCCTTGACTCTTCATGGTTGTCATCTTGAACATCTCCATGGTAGGGTGATAGATCTTTGACGTTGATCGTATTGCTTGCAAGGTACTTGGACGCTGGTATGTCGATGATGTAGGCATTGTTGTTGATTCTCTTGAGGACCTTGAAGGGACCATCTCCTCTTGGCTTGAGCTTGGAGTTGCGTTCCTTGGGGAAGCGGTCTTTTCTTAGGTGTATCTAGATGAGATCACCTTCTTCAAATATCATTTCCTTCTTGTCCTTGTTTAATCTTGAAGCTTGGCGAAGGACTTGTTGCTCGATAGTAGCTCTTGTTTCTTCATGAAGCTTCTTCGTGTGCTCGCTTCTCAACGTCCATGTTGGTGCGTTCATGTAGAGGTAGCGGTAGGATGTCGAGCGCGGTGAGGGGCTCGAAACCATAGAAGATCATGAATGGACTCAACTTGGTTGTTGAGTGCTTGGCATGGTTGTAGGCAAACTCGGCGTGAGGAATGCATTCCTCCCAATCCTTTAGGTTCTTCTTGATCAACACGCGTAGAAGAGTTCAGAGACTTCGGTTGACAACCTCGGTTTGTCAACCGGTTTGAGGATGCGACACGGATGAAAATAGGAGCTTGACGCCGAGCTTGGCCATGAGGGTCTTCCATAAGTAGCTCATGAATTTAATGTCGCGGTCGGAGAAGATTGTTCTTGGCACACCATGAAGACAGACGATTTCCCTCAAAAAGAGATTTGCAACATGTGAAGCATCGCCGGTCGTATGGCACGGTATGAAGTGTGCCATTTTGGAAAAGCGATCCACGACAACAAATATAGAATCATGACCATGCTTAGATCTAGGTAATCCTAACACAAAATCCATGATAATATCGGACCAAGGTGTATGAGGAATAGGCAATGGCATATAAAGACCATAAGGGTTAGCTTGCGACTTAGCTTGAACACATGGCGTGCATCATTGAACGTAGCGCTCCACGTCGTGCTTCATCTTGGGCCAGAAGTAGTGAGTGGATAGCATGTCTAAAGTCTTGTCACGGCCAAAGTGACCCATGAGGCCTCCACCATCAGATTCTTGGATAAGCAAAAGTTGGAGCGATGATTTCAAAATGCGAAGCTTGTTTTATTTAAAGAGAAAGCCCTTATGCAAATAGAAATCATCAACTCCTTTGTCAGTGGAGCACTTTGCGAAAATTGGTTCAAAGAATGGGTCGAAAGCATACAATGATTTTATTTCCTCAAGACCCAACACGTGGATTTCGAGTCTCGTAAGAAGGCTTGTGTGTTTGCGAGACAAAGCGTCTGCAACTACATTATATTTGCCCTTCTTATACTTGACAATGTACGGAATTGCCATAGGTAGTGTTGCCAAACTTTAAGGAGACGAAGTAAGGCAAAAAAAGCTCTTCGTCACAAATCGGATAGTTCAGGCGAGCACCATCAAGTTTCTCGCTATGATAGGCTATAGGACGTCCATTTTTCATAAGGACTCCTCCAATGCCAATACCACTAGAATCACACTCTATCTCAAAAGTTTTTGTGAAATCCGGTAATGCAAGGAGAGGTGCTTCGGTGAGCCTCTTTTTGAGTTCATCAAAAGCTTTTTGTTGATCTTTGCCCCACACGAAGGTGACATTCTTGTTCGTCAACTCATTGAGAGGACAAACAATGGTTGAAAAGTCTTTCACAAAGCGACGATAGAAACCAGCCAACCCATGAAAACTTAGGAGTTCACTCACATTTGTAGGGATGGGCCAATCTCGTATGTCCTTTACCTTGGAAACATCAACTTCAATTCCCTTTGAAGAAACGACAAATCCAAGAAAAATCAACTTGTCTTTAGCAAAAGTGCACTTGGGAAGATTAGCATAAAGCTTTTCATGTCAAAGGATTTGCAAAACTTCCTTGACATGTGATATATGGTCCTCAAAAATTTGCTATAAACAAGAATATCATCGAAATAGACAATAACACATTTTCCAATGAGAGAACACCAGATGTGATTCATAAGGCACATGAAGGTGGATGGGGCATTACATAAGACAAAGGGCATAACCAACCACTCATAGAGACTGAGTTTGGTCTTGAAGGCGGTTTTCCACTCATCACCTTCAGCCATGCATATTTGATGGTAATCACTACCAAGATCAATTTTCGAAAAAATAGTGGCTCCACATAACTCATCAAGCATGTCATCGAGAAGTAGTATAGGATGTCGATAACGCACGGTGATAGCATTGATTGGACGGCGGTCCATGCATAACCGTACGTATCATCCGTTTTTGGGACAAGAATCACGGGTACTACACTTGGACTAGTACTAACTTGGATCAAACCTTTGGAGACAAGTTGATCGATTTGAAGTTCGATCTCCTTTGTCTCCTCCGGGTTCGTGCGGTAAGCAGCGCGATAGGAAAGGGGTGCACCGAGTATGAGGTTAATGCGATGTTCGATGTCGTGAAGAGGAGTTAGTCATGTGGGAGCTCTTCGGGAAACACATCCTTGAATTCCTGCAAAAAAATCATCAAAGACGGAGGAAGGTTTGTCAAGTCATTAGTTTCTTGCGCTAGGCCCTTGCAAATGAGGACATAGTGCAAGATGCATGTGTTCTTCCGCACTTCTCTCATCTCACTTTTGGTGGCAAGGAGAACACTCTTAGTTTTTTCACTCGAGTTTAGCTTGTGGCTCTCAATCACTATGAGGTGGTTCTCTCTCTCACCGCTCTTCTCACAAGGAGGTGTTGTTCTTTGCGCCCTCACTAAAGCCTTTGCATTGTCCGCACTTATTTGGATAGGAGTCATTGGTTGCAAAACACATTTTTTGTTGAGCCATTTGAAGGTGTATACATTGGTGCGACCATCAGGTAGGCAACCTTGTCAAATTGCCATGGTCGACCAAGAAGCATGTGGCAAACTATCATAAGAACCACATCGCACTCCACCGTGTCTTTGTAAGGACCAAGGGCGAAGGAGACCGATACGGTATGCTTGATCTTCACGAACCATTGATCACTTATCCATTGCACGTGGTAGGTGTGCTTGTGTGAATGGAGGGTGAGGTTGAGCTTCTCACACAACATGGTGCCAAGGTTGTGGCAACTCCCTCCGTCAATGATCACCTTGATAGATTTGCCATTGATGTCGGCTCGTGTTTGGAAGATATTTGAGCGTTGGTTGATATGGGGTGGCCCGATCTTCTCGGCAAGCTCTTGTCGATGTTGATGGTGGATGATAGATAAATAGTGCATAGCTATGATCTCTCCCGCTCGATCCATGATCCTAGTGCAACAGATCTCGAACCTTGTAGGATATTCACAACACCACACTCTTGCGCACGCACCCTTGACGATGAACAGTAGAATGCAATCTACTAATTCCCAATGGAACAATAGATCACACTCAATTATAGTTGGTAAATTCGAACACAGGGTAATTCCAGAGGTTCTATGAAAGAAACAACTCCAAAATATTTTAACATGGTCTAAACCTAGATAGTAGTGCGCCCCCATCTATTTAAGAGTCTGGGGGGCAGCGGCCTAAGGGTGGATTCGAGTTGGTCCCGCCTAACTAAGGGTACAAACCGACCCAAAGTGGGTTCGGTTCAGTTTTCTACCGTGGCAGAATTCGGGCCCATTTCTCTGCTGTGGCAACCTGGCATGGCAGAAAAGGACTCTGTTTCTGTGCCACGGCAGCCTGCCATGGTAGACAAAAGTGGTGTTTCTCTGCCGCGGCAGAGATTGTCCACCAAGTGTTGATCTTCAAGCTTGTGTGCTCCTTGCGCTTCCTCCCTCTCCTCCCTCGCGCATTCTTCATTGATCAACACGCCTTGTTCCATTAGCTCCTCGCTCCGTGCTACCCCTTGTTCTCCTGAGTACCTGATCATGCAATAATTCAAAGACTTAGGTAGTATAAAATTTTCATTAATTAAAACACTAGGTTCATTAAGAAACAAGTTCATCTGTTGTTCTAGTAGCTTAGCACGAGGTCTTGTGATTGGCCCAATCCTTATCTCATTGGATTGATCCTTCTTTGCAATTGGAACATCTTCATTAGCAATTGGGGTAGGTGTAAATGTAGGGATGTCCTCATCATCTCCCCCCTTCAAAAGGCGTTGGCCTCGATGCACCAAGGTCTTCTCCAGCATATGGTGAAAAATCAGCAACGTTGAAGCTGTTGCTAGCACCACCAAACTCCTCAATAGGTATATCAACTGAATAGGCATTATCATTAATTTTGGCTAACACCTTGTAAGGACTAGCACCACGTGGCTTCAATTTGGACTTGCGAAGTAGTGGAAATATGCCCTTACGCAGATGCACCCAAACCATATCTCCAGGTCGAACAATACTTCTTTCCTTGCTTGATTCCTTGCAGCAGCAATGTTCTTGCCTTTCTTCTCAATAGCCTCTCGAGTCTTCTCATGTATTTTCTTCACATAATCAGCATGTTTTGAAGCCTCCATATCAACTTTCTGATGTAATGGCAGATACAACATATCAAGTGGCGTCAATGGCTTGAAGCCATACACCACCTCAAAAGGACAAAGATGAGTAGTTGAATGCACAGCCCTGTTGTAAGAAAACTCAACATGTGGCAAACACTCTTCCCACTCCCGCAGATTCTTTTTAATCATGGTCCTTAGTAGCTGTGATAATGTATGATTCACCACCTCCGTTTGACCATCTGTTTGGAGATGACATGTAGTACTGAACAACAGCTTCTTCCCTAGCTTCCCCCATAAGGTCTTCCAAAAGTAGCTCATGAACTTCACATCACAGTCCGAAACAATTGTCTTTGGTACTCCATGTAATCTCACGATGTCCCTGAAAAACAGGTTAGCAACATGCGACGCATCGTCACTTTTATGGCAGGCAATAAAATGAGCCATTTAGAGAACCTATCCACTACCACAAATATAGAATCATGACCTTATCTTTTGCAAATGTGCACTTCTCAAGATTAGCATACAATTTATTATCACGCAACACTTGCAGAACTTATCGAATATGAGTGCAATGTTCATATTCGGTGTGGTTGTATATAAGTATATCATCAAAGTAAACAACCACAAAACGACCAATAAACTCTCTGAAAACATGATTCATCAAACGCATGAAAGTACTAGGTGCATTAGTAAGACCAAATGACATGACTAACCACTCATACAACCCGAATTTAGTTTTGAAAGAAGTTTTCCACTCATCCCCTTCTTTCATCCTAATTTGATGATAACCACTACGCAAGTTAATTTTAGAGAAAACAGCAGCACCACTCAATTCATTTAACATATCCTCTAAATGTGGAATAGGATGACGATATCGAATAGTGATGTTATTAATCGCTCTACAATCAACACACGTGCGCCATGTAACATATTTCTTAGGAACTAAAATAATAGGAACAACACAAGGGCTAAGAGAAACATGAATGTACCCTTTATCCAACAACGCTTGTACTTGCTTCTGAATTTTCTTAGTTTCTTCGGGATTAGTCCTGTATGGTGCACGATTGGGAAGTGTGGCACAAGGAATCAGGTCCACTTGATGTTCTATACCACGCAATGGAGGTAAGCCTGTGGGTACATCTTCTGGAAACACATCCCCAAAGTCCTGCAAAATAGAAGAGACACCAGGAGAAATAGGGGTCATGTCCTTAGAAACCAATACCTCACCCTTATACATGAGCACAAGTGGCATGGCTGTAGGATCCTCACGAAATTCTCTCATATCTTCCTTGGTGGCTAGTATCAATAAACCAGGCACTCTCTCACTTTTTGTTATATCACTCAATTTAGGCTCAATTACATCAGGAACAGTTGTCACACAATCTCGTCAAGTTGTAGGATCTTCCTTCAAGTTCACCTCTATTTTCTGGCGAGAATCATTCACAATATCTTGTGGTGTCATTGGCTACATAGTAATCTTCTTACCTTTGAATTCCATGTGATATGTATTGGCTCGGCCATTGTGTTGCACATGGCGATCATAAAGCCAAGGTCGACCCAATAGTAGGTGACAAACAGTCATATGAACCACATCAAAATTAATAGAATCTTTGTATGGCCCTATTTGAAAATTTAGACGTACCATATGATTTACCTTTGTCTCACCATTGTTGCTCAAACATTGTATGTAGTATGGCTTGGGATGAGGTAAGTATGTCAAATTCAGTTTGGCACATAGTTCCTTACTTGCAAGATTTCTGCAGCTACCTCCATCAATAATGACCTTGCAAGCCTTGTTAGGTCCAACTAGAGCTTTTGTTTGGAACAAGTTGCAATGCTAGGATTCCTCAACCGGTTGCACACTAAGTATCCATGAAGATACAACAATAGTTGGAGCACACTCAGGATACGCATCAGCACCATCCTCGGCATCATCAACATCGTCATCAGAAGCTTCATCTCCACTCTCTACTTTGCCTTGTTCATTAACAAACATAACCTTGTTGTTTGGACAATCCTTCTTGTAGTGACCTCTACCTCCACAAGTATGGGACACCACATCACGAGTACACACCGTAGACATGTTGGAACCCGAGCTAGCAGCGGGCTTCCGAGCATTAGAACCAAACGAAGGTGTACTTGTTGGCTTGGCCGATGGTGTAAAAGGAGCAGCAGCTGGTGGCGTGACAGTGGGAGGTGTAGATCTGGCCGAAAATCTGCTGGAAGATGGAAAACGAGCACGTGACTTCACCTCTTCATCCAGCTGGGATTCGGCCTCTCTAGCATGGTGCATCAGCTCGTTCATTGTCTCATACTTGTGATAACACACAATACTCTTGATTTGAAGCTTCAAATTGTTGAGGAAATGATGCATTGTCATCTCTCGTGATTCAGGAACATTAGCATTCTGCATAAGCATCTCCATCTCCATGTAGTACTCATCAACTGTCATTGTGCCTTGCCTAAACTGTGTCATCTTGTCAAACACGGAGCGCAAATAATTGGAGGGAAAAAAGGATCCGCCATGATGTCCTTCATCTCACGCTAATCCGTCACAGGAAGTTCAGTGGCATTCCGTCTATTCTGCACAATAGCTTCCCACCAACGCAAAGCATAACCATCAAACTCTGATGCTGCAAGCTTAACCTTCTTGTCTTCTGGGTAATCAAACAGGCGCCATAGCTTCTCAATCTTCAACTCCCAAGTAATATAATCCTTGGGATTTAGCGAGCCATTGAAAGAAGGAATTGAGAACCTGGGCTTGCCCAAACTATCATCAGCTGGATTGTAAACACGCTGAGCATATCCAATAGGAGCATACCCACGGCCATACTGAGGAGGAGCTGTAGGTGCAGGGGGATTGGCACGTCCCCTGCCACGATGTGGGGCAGCATCAGCAGCACTACCCTCATCAAAGTCCTCAAATGCATCATCATGTTGTTGTGCAGGTCCTGGCTGGAGTGTCGCTTGAATAGCCTCAATAGAACGCTGCAAGGTGGCAAAGTTGACATTCATTGCCGTCAGCTGGGTGTGAATATTATTGATGGCACCAGTATTATTCTCCACATCATCTTGTATGTCGGTGATATTTCTATCAATAGACCCACGCAAAGTAACAAGCTCCTCAAGCTGCTTTTTCTGTGACACAACTTCATCATCACTCAAAGACATGATTAGTAGGTTAGTGCAAAGAATCAAAATTGTATGGTGGAAAATCACACAACTCACTCACAACTGATAAGAAAGGAGATCTTACCGTTCCAAAGTAAATAGAGATTCTCTACCAAAAAAAATCAAAGACTGATGCACTGATGTGATGAAGTGAACATCAAAGTTATAAAGAACGATCACATGGCACACATGTTATTTATGGTGGAGCTGTAGGTATGGTATCCTAACTACACCGCAAACAAGTCCTAGTACTAATCGTATGACAAAGACCCACGGAAACACACATGGTGGAGATAAATGGGGCAATTGCAACTATGAAAATTAGCTCAATAATTGTGGTATGTTGGAGTAATGCTTGTGTTGCAATGTACAAGGAGAGACGCTAACAATGTCTCAATGAAACAGGCACAAGATTACTAAACTGAGCAGCACGCAGAGTACTAAGCACGCTAGTCTTGTAAGATAGTTTTAGACACGAAGAAAGGCTAACTAAGGGTCACAAAGAGAGGTATGCTATGTGGACTCAGTGACAAAAACTAAACAAATTAGAAATTTTTTGACCTGAGAATTAGTCTCTGCCACGGCAGAAAAAAGGGCCAAAATCCTGCCGTGGCAGGGAAATTTGGCTACGGGGCAGGGAAGACACAAACGGCCCTATGTCTGGCCAGGCGCGTAAGATTTTTTTTTACGCTCGCATGCAGACACAGAGATGAATCTGTCTAGTTCAACGCTTGGGTACTGTAGCGATTTATTTTGAATCCGACTTAACCTAGACTAGCTAACAAGTACTCTTTGATGGATCGGATCTGATCTTGTGGCGGCGGAAAAGGATGGAAAAAACTCGACAAGAAAGAGGAAAAATAATGAAATAGATATAGATCTAAACTAAAGGTTGAACACGACCGGCAACTATTACTCGTCTACGATGCAATCTAGTCTAAGGCAATTCCTTTTGTGGGGATTTTTCTGTATAGGACTAAAAACACTCTCTAATCTATGGATGGATTGTGGATTGCTTACCGAGGCAACGAGGAAATCTTATACCAATATGATATGGGGTGGCCTGATCTTCTCAGCAAGCTCTTGTCGATGTTGACGGTGGATGATAGATAACTAGTGCGTAGCTATGATCTCTCCCGCTTGATCCCTGATGCCAGTGCAACATATCTCAAACCTTGTAGGATATTCACCAAACCACACTCTTGCACACGCAGCCGTGACCATGAACGGTAGTATGCAATCTACTAATTCCCAATGGAACAGCAGATCATACTCAATTATAGTTGGTAAATTCGAACACAGGGTAATTCCAGAGGTTCTATGAAAGAAACAACTCCAAAATATTTTAACGTGGTCTAAACCTAGATAGTAATGCGCCCCATCTATTAACGAGTCTAGGGGGCAGTGTCCGAAGGGTGGATCCGAGTTGGTCCCACCCAACTAAGGTACAAACTGACCCAAAGTGGGTTCGGTTCAGGTTTCTGCCATGGCACAATTTGGGCCTGTTTCTTTGCCACGGCAGCATGCCGTGGCAGAAAAGGACTCTGTTTCTATGCTGCGGCAGCCTGCCGTGGCAGAGATTGTCCACCATGTGTTGATCTTCAAGCTTGTGTGCTCCTTGCGCTTCCTCCTTTCCTCCCTCGCGCATTCTTCATTGATCAACACGCCTGGTTCCATTAGCTCCTTGCTCCGTGCTACGCCTTCTTCTCCTAAGTACCAGATCATGCAATAATTCAAAGACTTAGGTAGTATAAAATTCTCATTAAATAAAACACCATGTTCATTAAGAAACAAGTTCACCTATTGTTCTAGTAGCTTAGCACAACTCTTGTGATTGGTACAACCCTTATCTCATTGGATTGATCCTTCTTTGCAATTGGAACATCTTCATTAACAATTGGGGTAGGTGTAAGTATAGGGATGTCCTTATCATTGGTCTTCGAGCTCTTGTGCTTGAGTGTTCAAGATCCTTGTGATGACAAGCGATGGACTTGCGTCATGTTCATACATGAGGAGTTCTTGGTCATCTTCCACTTGTTGCCTTGCCATTGCTTCCTTGACTCGGGCATCAAATTCATCTTCACTCAAGTACTCCTCGTCACCATTGTCATGGATGAACAATACCTTCTTGTTTCCACATTCGGCCGACTTGTGTCCTTTACCTCCACACTTGTAGCATTCAACGTTGAAAGGTGTGTCACTCTTTGCTTGTTTGCCACTTGGGGGCAGTTTTCCTGGAGGAAGTGTGGGCTTGAAGGAAGTCTTGGAGGTACTTGAGGAGCTTCCGTTGAAAGTTGTTGGTGTAGCTCTTGAAGCTTGCTTGTAGGTGAAGTACATCTTGGGCTTGTTGTACTTGATATCCTCTTGCACTTGACATCCAACCTTTGTTGCGATGTGCACAAGCTTAACCATGTCGTTGTATGTTTGGAACTCGATGATGCACTTGATTAGGTGGTTCAAACCAATAAGGAAGCGTGCCATAGTTTGCTCCATGCGCTCATCAATGTTGGCGCGAATCAAGTTGAGTTCCATTTCCTTGAAGTACTCTTCCACGGTCTTTGTCCCTTGACAAAGCGATTGAAGGTTGTTGAAGAGGTCAAGCGTGTAGTGCGCGGGGACGAACCGAGATCTCATGTGAGCCTTCATGTCATGCCAAGTTGTGATTGGTGGCTCTTGTCTTGCATCACGAACAACTTGAACTTGTTCCCACCAAAGGTTGGCGTAATCATCAAAGTCTAGCGATGCCATGGCGACCATCTTCTCGTTGCTATAATTGTGCATGCGGAAGATCTTGTCGACTTTGAGTGCCCACAAGAGGTATTCTTCTGGGTCATTGGATCCGGTGAAGTTGGGCATTGTGAACTTGAGCTTGCCGAAAGTTTCTTCATCGTTGCGATCATTGTGACGCGCTTGGTGACCTTGTTGATGATCTTGTTGTTGAGGTGGTGGAACATGGTTCTCATGATCTTGGTGAGGAGCTTGCTCTTGATGTTGTTGTTGTGGAGCTTGCTCTTGCTCTTGGCACGGTTGTTGACGATGTTGAGGTGCTTGGGCCTCATGAGCGTGTTGAGGATGTGGAGCCTCATGACGCGGTTGATGACTAAGAGGAGGATCGTTCCTCAGCTGGTGATGGTGATTAGGCACATGGGCCTCATGCCGAAGATCATGGTGTTGAGCCTCTTGACGTGGTGGGCATCGCTCAACTTGTACCACGTGACACTCCATGTTTTGGTGTGGTAGGGGAGGCGCCTCGTGATGACCATGGTGTCGTTGTTGATGTTCGTGATGATGATGACGAGGAGGACGATCTTGGAGAGCTTCACATCGATGACGAGCTTGATTCTCCAAATTGTAGTCCTCACTTGTTGTGGCAAGTATGTGTCGGGGTCGATGGTGGTAGACTTGTGGTTCTTCTTGTAGTTGCTCATGTTGGATTAATAGTGCTCTTGCTTGATGATAGTGTGCTTCTTGCCTTGCTCGTGGCCTTGAAGAGAAATCACCATCGTAGCTTGACATTGTGGCATTGCGTGGGGAAGGTACATAGTTTGGAGAACTTCCATCTTTAACCACTGGGGTATCATTGCGTCTTGGAGAACTTTTATGAAGATCTTGTTGAAGAGGTGTGTGACGACGGGAAGAACTTGAAGAGCTTGATGCGCGTGAATGTCATTTGTTTAAGCGACGGAGCATTGGAGTGCTTCATTTTGATGGTCCTGCCATTCCATCGATGAGGCATGGAAGAATGTCATTTGTTTCAGCGACGGAGCGTTGGAGCGCTTCATTTTGATGGCCAAAGTTGTGATGCATTGCGTGCATTTTTCGTTCGAGGCCATCGAAGCGGTTCTCGATGTTCTTGAACTCGGCTTGCGTCTCGCCAAATTGTTCATCTTGTCGCGTCTCAAGGGCTTGGCAACGTTCATGGAACTCTTGTCGGGCGATGAAGTGACTTGCGCGTCATGTATGGTCCTTGTTCTTCTTCTTGGGGAGGTGGTTGGCTCGACTCACCGTGCCTATCCATTATGCAAAACACACAAGGATTGTATATGGAAGTGGAATATGGTGGTGTTAGCCTTGTTCCTCACCTTAGGGATTGCACCGAACTAGAAACCACAAGTGAGTGTGATTAGCTTTCAAAGTGAAAACACAAAGAAAAACTCACACTAAAGAAAGGAAGATAAACCTCTCAAAAGCTGTGGGTGGAAGGTTAGGGTTGTGGAAAACCAAATGAAACGATCCAAAGAAAATTTTATTGTCAAACGTGGTAGAGAACCAAAAGATCAAAAGCAAATAGGAGTCGATATACAAAACACTAGGATACACACACGTGGAGACGGATGTGTTTAGCACGACTATGGAAATGAGCATACAAGGTCCTAACGAAGACTACGCTCGGTGTCATGCCAACTCAAGGAGAGACCACAACTAGTTCGCCAAAAGAGAAATAAGAAATTGATTTGTGCACTTTCCTCGGTCACGCTCTTTTTCTCTCTTTGCTTACAAGCTTGAGACTCTCTTTGTATTGGGAGACTATGTATCTTTCTATTTTTCTTTTGTTTTTTATTTTTCTCTCTTTTTTTGATTCTTTTTCTCCCTTTCTATACTACTATGTTAACTCTTGTATTTGCTCTCACACTTTCACTTTCTGAGGACAAGTGCACAATGCTTAGGCAAACACAAAATGAGTTGCTCTCATAGGATAGATACACACAAAGAAGAAAGGTTAACAAGGTGGAACAAGTTATACCTTTGGTATGATGACTTGTTACCGGTGTTGGGGATGATGTTTGGTGTCGCGGTGCCGATGAGCGCGGTATGTGAATATTGTTGTGGAAGCTTGAAGTTAGCTGGACGACACGCACACGAAACACGAACAACGCGAGAGGAAAAATGGAGAAAAATGGGCGAAACAGTAATTTTGGCGGCCAAACTGGTGGCGCCGAGCCTGGTGCCGGAAATTCCGGTCGTGATTCTGGTTCACCGGAACTGTCACCGAAATTTCCGGTGGCTGGGACGGTCCGCCGAGCCTGGTGCCGGTTTGAGTTCGTGATGATCTCCAGAAGTTAAATCGATCAAAAATTTCGGAAATTTGACCAAATTGGGCTGGGAAAAGGTTCTAGGAAGGTAGATCGGTACACAAAGGAATAGATCTATAAAAAAAACCATGGAAAACGCAGCAAATTCAGAGATCGAACCAAAGAAAAAAAATTGGGGGATTTTCAAATTTTTGGTGGATAGAAGAAAAATTTGTGGGGGAATTCGTGAGCAACGATGCTCTTGATACCAATATGTTGCAGGGCAACTTTGGGGATGGCCCGATCTTTCACGAATCCCTTGAACTCGAGGCAGAGGAGGTGTGGGGATGAGGGAGAGAGCAAATCCGCGAACTCACACACAAAGAACACGATGAACACACACTCCACGAAGACACGACACAAGCCAATTGCTCACACCGGCGGCTACCGGTCCCGCGCAATCACTAGGATCGGTGTTGTCGGGGATCTCTCTCTCAAACCGGCACGGCGAGATGGGAGACTTGGTGAGATCTTGACGTCTAGACAAAGGAACTCCGATGCCTAGGCCTTGTACAATGTGGAGACACGATGCAAACTCCAACGAGGTTTGGGGTATTTGGTGCTCCTTTGTCAAAGGAGCATGAGCCAAGAACTAGATAGATCCACAAGGGGTTGCTACTAATTCCAAATATCATGCCTCCGGATTAAAATAGAGGTGGGGAGGTATATATAGGCCAGCCACAAGTTCAGGGGTAGTTTGGGCATAAAAGTGCAAAACTGGCTGAAAAAGGGAATATTCTCGGGCATCAAACCCTTAGTTGATTTGAGACTGGAGTCGTTCTAGCGATAAGTCGGTCGCGCTAGACTGGGCGCCGGAATTTCCGGTCCATGCCGGTCGTTCTGGTCGGCCACCAGAAGGGCGTGCAGAAGAGCATTTCGGTGGGCGCCGGTCGGTTCCAGCGTGCGCTGGAAATTCTGGTCCTGAGTCCGGTCCACCGGGGCGTGCGCCGGAAGTTCCAGCGAGAGGTTCGGTCCACCTATCCTGTCGCCGGTTTGGCCTGGGACTCCGGTTCGTGTTGGCTTGGCTCCTTCTCTTGGTATTTCTTCATGGGATTCGTACCTGATTATGCATAAGGTGTTGGCATGAAGTAGCAAACCATCCAAGGATGTATCGAAGTCACATGAGACAAGGAGCGAATTCACCGTAGCTTGAAGGAGCTTGGCTCGAGCACGGGTCATCGGTCCACTTGGGGGACTTGGTGGTGTCGATGTAAGAGCGTCCGTAGGACGGGTTGCATCACTCGTGGTTTGCATTCCTGCTCTAGAAGTTCTCTTATGATGCCATTATTATTTCTATCTTGTTGATTCTTAGCTGTGACAGTAACTACATGTCATTGTGTAGCTCACCGCAAATTCCGAGTCACTCAACCACTATGCATTCCTTGAGATGCCACTATTTCCATATATATTTGCTGAAATGACCTCGCTTGTTTATATTTGCTGAAATTCTAAGAAATACTTGTTTGATTGCTTATTTCGTTCTAGGCACACTTGTCTAATGCTTGTTTGTCCTGCTCTACAGGTTCACGAGCGACGCCATTATATCTTGCATCTGGTTCTGGGTCTAGTTCATCCTAAGTCACGACATAACTATCCTCTACAATATATAGTTCATTCGTGGATTGCATTCCTACTCTACAAGTTCTCGAATGACGCGATTATAATTTCTATCTGGTTCATTCTTCGCTATGACAGTAACTGCATGCCATTTTGTGTCTCAGCACAAATTTCGAGTCACCCAATGTCTCTTGCATTTTAGGGTATAGAACTGATTCCATATATATTTGTTGAAATGACCTGGCTAGTTTAATTTTGCTAAAATGTTCTAAGCCACACACACACATTTTTTGATTGCTGGTTTCACGGTAAGCACACTTGTTTAATGCATGCTTGCTTGTCCTATTTGTTGGATGTGTTGGTCCATAATTTAACCATTTACCGGTTGTAAACTCCAGATCATAGCTCCTGTCATATCAGTCAAATGAGTGGTTTATCTTGTTTGATGTCTTAACTTGTTATTACTTAGTTTCAGGGTGCAATTATTGCTATTGCCACCAAAGAGGGGGCTGCAAGATCATGTCTCCTCCAATGTAGCTGTCACACTCAAAGGAAGAAGCATGTGTTCAATTGAGGACTCTGCTATCAACTTGATTATCAACTGAAATGCCGATTTTTCTTTCCCTTGATTTGATAATATGTAATGATTTAAGAAGTTTTCAGCTGATGTAATATCTAGATAACTCGCGTAGGCCATGTATGCATTTAGTTGACGTTGTCAACACATTGCGGTAGTCGTTATGGTAACTACATCAGGCAGGTCGATTAGGGAACAATATCGTGCTTTGTTATTGGCCCGTCGTGTATTCGGCCGACAACGAATAGTAAAAAACGCTGGATTATATAGATGTTTTATGATATTGGCATGGGCTTCAGAAAATGCTGAAACTGTAAAAGCCGTAAATGTAATGGGCCGACCTACAAGTTGTAACTGGACGTAACAGTAACATGCCGTAATGGTAACAGGCCGTAAGATTAACAGGTTATAATAGTAACATGCCATAACAGTAATAGGCCTTAAACGTAGCAGGCCGTAACAGAAACATCGCCTCATAGTAACAAGCAAGAAATAGTGAAATCCCAGAACAGTAACAGGCCAAAACAGTAGCCGGACTCAACATTAAAGGGCCGCAATAGAGAAATACCAGAATAGTGACAAGCCAGAATAGTAACGACCCGAGAAATTTCTAGACGAGGCTAGTAACAGGCCGACACATTTACCAGACTAGAACAGTAAAGGGCTGCTTGTCGGCCTGAATAGGAAAATCCCAGAACAGTGAAAGGCCAGGACAGTAACAGGCCTGAACAATAACGGGCTGTCTCAGATAAGGGTCGTTAGTAGGCGGCCCACGATGGGTTGCGATAAACAGTGATGGGCCGCCCGCAGGCTTTAAATGTATAGGAGCAACTTGGCGTAGGCTGCTAATGGGCCGTAGAGTGTTGTACCATCATGGGCCTTCTTTAGGCCGAAACAGAATTGGGCCTAAAAATTCGCGGGCCGCTGTTGGCTGCAACTTTGGGCGCATTTCAAACAGTGCAGGACAAAACAGTAATGGGCCATCTTCTTATTGCGCTCCCCTAATGGGCCAGCCCACTTATCAATTAGCAGTTCTTCTCTGGGCTAGGCTTCTGCCACGGTTTCTGTGACCGTTAACGGTGGTAACCGGCCGTTAACGGCAGGTGCCACGTGGCATTTCGCATGATGTTAGCAGTCAACACGGCTGGCGAACAGATCTATGACGGAACAATTTTCGTGGCTAAAGGTTGCGATCTGCCATGGTCAAAGAAAAAAACCGTGGTAGATTCTTTTGTGACGGGGCTTTTACCACGAAGGGCATCCGTGGTAGAGGACTTTTTAGCCACGAAAAACGGGCCTTCAACCACGAAAATCGTCCGTTGTAAAAGCCAACTATTCTTGTAGTGTATGGATCCACTACAGTATTGCATGTGTGTTCTTATCCTAAACCAGCGATAGAGTCATTGCATGTGTGTTCTTTTCATAAACCACAGCTAGAGTCATTGCATGTCTGTTCTTTTCATAAACCACATGGATCCACTAGAGTCATTGCATGTGTGTTCTTTTCACAAACCACATATGGATCCACTAGAGTCATTGCATGTGTGTTCTTTTCATAAACCACGGCTAGAGTCATTGCATGTTTGTTATTTTCATAAACCACTTATGGGTCCAATAGAGTCATTGCATGTCTGTTCTTTTCACAAACCACATATGGATCCATAAGAGTCATTGCATGTGTGTTCTTATCCCAGACCAGCACTAGAGTCATTGCTTGTGTGTTCCTTTCATAAACCACCGCTAGAGTCATTGCATGTCTTTTCTTTTCATAAACCATATGGATCCACTAGAGTCATTGCATGTGTGTTCTTTTCACAAACCACATATGGATCCACTAGAGTCATTGCATGTGTGTTCTTATCCTAAACCAACACTAGAGTCATTGCTTGTGTGTTCTTTTCATAATACATAGCTAAATTCATTGTAGGTCTATTATTTACATAAACCACATGGATCCACTAGAGTCATTGCATGTGTGTTCTTTTCACAAACCACATATGGATCCAGTAGAGTCATTGCATGTGTGTTCTTATCCTACACCAGCACTAGAGTCATTGCATGTGTGTTCTTTTCATAAACCACAACTAGAGTCATTGCATGTCTGTTCTTTTCATAAACCAAATGTATCCACTCGAGTAATTGCATGTGTGTTCTTTTCACAAACCACATATGGCTCCACTAGAGTCATTTCATGTGTCTTCATATCCTAAACCAGCACTAGAGTCATTACTTGTGTGTTCTTTTCATAAACCACATATGGATCCACCAGAGTCATTGCATGTGTGTTCTTATCATAAACCACATGGATTCACGAGTGTCATTGCATGTGCGTTCTTTTCATGAACCACAACTAGAGTTATTGCATGTGTGTTCTTTTCGCAAACTACATATGGATACACCAGAGTCATTGCATGCCTGTTCTTTTCATAAACCACATCGATCCACCTGTGTCATTGAATGAGTGTTCTTTTCGCAAACCACATATGGATCCACCAGTGTCATTGCATGTGTGTTGTTTTCATTAACCACATATGGATCCACTAGAGTCATTGCATGCCTGTTCTTTTCATAAAACATATGGATCCTCTAGAGTCATTACATGTGAGTTCTTTTCACAAACGACATATTTATCCACTAGAGTCATTCCATGTGTGTTCTTATCCTAAACCAGCACTAGAGTCAATGCATGTGTGTTCTTTTCATAAACCATAGCTAGGGTCATTTCATGTCTGTTCTTTTCATAAAACGCATGGATCCACTAGTCATTGCATGTGTGTTCTTTTCACAAACAAAATATGGATCCACTAGAGTCATTGTATGTGTGTTCTTATCCTAAACCAGCACTAGAGTCATTGCATGTGTGTTCTTTTTATACACCACAACTAGAGTCATTACATGTCTATTCTTTTCATAAACCACATGGATCCACTAGAGTCATTGCATGTGTGTTCTTTTCACAAACCACATATGGATCCACTAGAGTCATTGCATGAGTGTTATTATCCTACACCAGCACTAGAGTCATTGCATGTGTGTTCTTTTCATGAACCATAGCTACAGTCATTGCATGTCTGTTCTTTTCATAAACTAGATGGATCCACTAGAGTCATTGCAGGTGTGATCTTTTCACAAACCACATATGGTTCCACTAGAGTCATTGCATGTGTGTTCTTTACAAAAACCATAGCTAGAGTCATTGCATGTCTATTCTTTTCATAAACCACTTATGGGTCCAATAGTCATTGCATGTGTGTTCTTTTAACAAACCACATATGGATCCACTTGAGTCATTGCATGTGTGTTCTTATCCTAAACCAGCACTATAGTCATTGCATGTGTGTTCTTTTCATAAACCACAGCTAGAGTCATTGCATGTCTGTTCTTTTCATATACCACTTATGGGTCCAATAGAGTCATTGCATGTGTGTTCTTTTCACAAACCACATATGGATACACTAGAGTCATTGCATGAGTGTTATTATCCTACACCAGCACTAGAGTCATTGCATGTGTGTTCTTTTCATGAACCATAGCTACAGTCATTGCATGTCTGTTCTTTTCATAAACTAGATGGATCCACTAGAGTCATTGCAGGTGTGATCTTTTCACAAACCACATATGGATCCACTAGAGTCATTGCATGTGTTTTCTTTACAAAAACCATAGCTAGAGTCATTGCATGTCTATTCTTTTCATAAACCACTTATGGGTCCAATAGTCATTGCATGTGTGTTCTTTTAACAAACCACATATGGATCCACTTGAGTCATTGCATGTGTGTTCTTATCCTAAACCAGCACTATAGTCATTGCATGTGTGTTCTTTTCATAAACCACAGCTAGAGTCATTGCATGTCTGTTCTTTTCATATACCACTTATGGGTCCAATAGAGTCATTGCATGTGTGTTCTTTTCACAAACCACATATGGATACACTAGAGTCATTGCATGAGTGTTATTATCCTACACCAGCAATAGAGTCATTGCATGTGTGTTCTTTTCATGAACCATAGCTACAGTCATTGCATGTCTGTTCTTTTCATAAACTAGATGGATCCACTAGAGTCATTGCAGGTGTGATCTTTTCACAAACCACATATGGATCCACTAGAGTCATTGCATGTGTGTTCTTTACAAAAACCATAGCTAGAGTCATTGCATGTCTATTCTTTTCATAAACCACTTATGGGTCCAATAGTCATTGCATGTGTGTTCTTTTAACAAACCACATATGGATCCACTTGAGTCATTGCATGTGTGTTCTTATCCTAAACCAGCACTATAGTCATTGCATGTGTGTTCTTTTCATAAACCACAGCTAGAGTCATTGCATGTCTGTTCTTTTCATATACCACTTATGGGTCCAATAGAGTCATTGCATGTGTGTTCTTTTCACAAACCACATATGGATCCACTAGAATCATTTCATGGGTGTTCTTATCCTAAACCAGCACTAGAGTCATTGCTTGTGTGTTCTTTTCATAAACCACTTATGGGTCCAATAGAGTCATTGCATCTGTGTTCTTTTCACAAAGCACATATGGATCCACTAGTCATTGCATGTGTGTTCTTATCCTAAACCAGCACTAGAGTCATTGCACGTGTGTTCTTTTCATAAACCACATCTAGAGTCATTGCATGTGTGTTGTTTTCATAAACCACATCTAGAGTCATTGCATGTCTATTCTTTTCATAAAATGTAACATCCTCGAATCGGCCCTATGCAAGTTTTAGCGCTTCCCGCCAAACCCGCATAGAAACGATTCAAGGACGCCCACCAGCCACTTGCTTGCGGGTGGAGAACGAAGTAATACCATTACACATTAGTCCACGATGGAACCCACAGAACATATATATACAACAACGACTCCATGAGTCAAGAATACAGATATACCATACAAAGATCCAAATCACCTTGAAAACGACAGAGCGTCAGACTATAGATAAGATGCAAATGGGGATAAGAGCCCTGAAGAATAACCAATGGCATCCATAACCCTACCCAGGCCAAGCCGGAAGGGTGACCCTGCTAACAGCGTCGATCTCAAACCTGCTAAAACAAAAGGGGTGCCGACAAAGAGCAAAGGAAAAAGAGAAGCGTCAGTACTGAGGCCAGTACATGGCGAGGATAGAATTCGGCGGCTCTCGCCTACATAGGTATGGTGGACTGAAGCGGCAGCGTAGCATGCAGTAAACAACCTATAGAGACTCGATGCAACTGTCGGCTATTAGAGAGGGATAAGAGAGACCTATTCGGATCCAACCTGATACTAACACCAATCATACCCATCCTGGTAGTCCCCCCTCGAGACCAAACGAGGAAGTCAAACCAAGGAACTCACACAGTTGGCAGTTTTATTCATTCCATTATAGTTGCAACACTTACTAGTCAGATATAGATATCATGAGTCATCCTGATAGCATAAGTAGTGAGCAATTTCAGTTAACCATTCTGTTGTAGTTGCAGTACTTACTAGTCAGATACAATTAGCAGGTGACATCCCAAACCAATAGTTGTTGGCACTTTTATTTCATTCCATTATAGTTGCGATACTTACTAGGAAGGTATAACATGACACGATACACCCCAGTTCCACCAATTGTTGGCACTTTTATTATCCATTCCTTTATAGTGAAGCTGATTACTAGTCACATATTAAGTCAAATTTATAGCACTACTTTAGTTATGCTTGTCTATGATCGAGATATTGTGCTCCAAGTCGTCGATAACCGCGAACACGGCTTTCAGAAAGATTTACCCTGCAGGGGTGCACAAATAGCAACACACACACGATCAATCTCGGAAAAACCAAATCAAAACCCAACGAGTCTTTCACGACAAACCAATCACAGGATTCATAAAATATTTCAGGGGGCCACCCCACTAAGCTACCCGCAACGAAGTTGGCCGGCTCCGAGATGGACCCAGGGTTTGTGTAGACGGTGGTAAACGACTGGGAACCCGAAAGTGTGACTGGGCTTCTCGATACAGCGAAAACGTGTCATGATCCAAAACAGTATAGGTGCTCCACACACAATCGTAAATAAAGCAGTAAAGCATGGCATAGGTACAAGATAGTAATAAAGCCCCAATCTAGTTTGTGGCCCCCAAGAAATAAGAAATGAATCAAGCTCTGGCTAAGGGGGACCCATATAGTCTCCCGGATGTGGATAGTGCTAATAATCAAGGAACATGTATCAAGTACTCGGGGCCTACGGGACACAAGTGGACATGAAAAACCAAATAGCATATATTGCCCACCGGTGCCTCTTTCATTAGTTGTCCCAGCAATTTAATAGTTGTATCTAAAGTCATGATCCTCTCCACTGTAAGGCATATGACAACATTCCAACAACTGTGTCGTACTTCATGACACGGAATCGCACCTGAGCAAGCGACTACGACTCGCAAGCTCATCTATCTACCAAACAACAGGTAATAGGAGGTGTCCAAGGCAATATAAAGGCTGCATGGAATATATCTGGTACGGAACACTAATGCATCGCGACACGGATAGCAATAGATCAACAAGAGGAAATAAAAACTATAAATGAAAAATAGGTAGAAAGGGGGAGAATGCTCGCCTGGGAAAACACTGTCGAAGAGACATTATCCGAAGAACTTGCAGATACTCGCATCCACTCAACGGCCTAATCCGTGAAGAAGCAAACACTAAAAGAAACACCAGATGCACTATTTAATACTACAGCAAAAGATCGGGCATGATGTATGATATGATGCATGACATGGGAAAGATGCGATGCAATTAGGCAATATTAAGCGGAACCGGAGTCCCGACAATTAAATAGAAGGTTCAAGTTATTTAGATACCCTGGAATTTTAAATGGTCTCTTAATAAGGCAAAACATGGCATCGGTTCTCTACACACTTTTAAATGGAGCCAATATAAGACTAGAAAAGCCCTCATATAGTCTCCATGTTTAATTATTAGATGAGTCAACAAAGTACCCCCAAACCACATGATGTGATGTAGGCAAGCATGAACAATTGAATATGCAACAAGGTTTATATTACATTTTATAAAAATGGCTCGAAAAAGAGGATCGCACATAGGGTTTGGTGATCTTGGGGTCCAGGGATTCGACCAGGTTCAGGATCGGTCTTCAGATCCGGGAAGGAGATCTTCGTGCCAACGGATTCGTGAGGACGGTCATGGCGTCCAGGAAGGTGATCTTGGCGTTCTGAGCATCTTTCGGTTGGGGGTCTCGGTGTCCATGAAGAAGATCATGTCGATCCATGGGGTTCGGTCTTCGGGTTCAGTGAAGGAGAAGGTACCGGGTTCGGACATGTTGTCGGTGGAGATCTTAATGTGCCCGGATAACCGTCTATCTTGTCCTTGAAGATCTCGTCTACCGAGAGGACTACCGGAGTCCCAGAGAGGCACCAATTCATCACCACCTCGTTTGTCAATCAGCACTACACTCCTAGATCAGAGGACCACATTGGCAGCAGCAGAACAAAAATAAACCCATGAGGCAGATGGCAACAACATGGGTTGGTGAAAACAAGGCCTTGGGGATAACCTGTTCGTGACAGAGCTAGCTGAGGGGCAGAGGAGGGGCCGCGGTCAGCGCACAGGTAAGGGCTCCGGGAGGGCGACGCCAGGGGATGGCCGAGGAGAGCGACGGTGGCGACCTTGAGCGAAGGAGAGAGCCAACAAGGGACAGCGAACTGCAGAAGAGGCAGGGCTTGAAGGAGCACGCGTAGCGGCGGGGACCGATGCGGCCGGCTCGACGGCGGAACGCGGGACGCCGCAGCGCAGGGATTCCTCGGTCGCGATGACGCGGGGCCTGGCAGCGGCGGCGCCCTAGTTTGCAGACGGACGCGGGAAGCGGACGGAGCAGCGAGGGAATCTCGGCGCCGATAGAGGACGACAACAGCGACCAAACACGGGCGAAGTCGAGGAAGACCCTGGCTCGGGGACAAAGGGGAACGCGCGGGTAGACGAGGCGACGCGCTTGGAATGGAGGACAGCGAGACCAGCCGACGACGAGGTGGAAGGGGCGCGGCGGCGGGTTCGAGCCGACAAGGTCGCCAGTTGGCTAGGCGCGGAGCGGCTTGGCGGCGGAAGCCTCGCCAGGGAGAGGAGAGTGTGCGACGGCGCTTCTCATGGAGAAGAGGCGGGGTGGCGGGCAGGTACGGGTGTCCGGCAAGGCGACGACTACGAGGCAAGCCAGGCGGCGGTGTGCAGCGAAAGGAGGGGATCGCGTGCGGGATCGTGTTGCGGGTGGGGCTAGGGCAAGAGCGGGAAGAGAGAGGCGTGTCGGGTCGGGTTGCGGCTGGGATAGCGTGACGCGTACGCGGGGTAGGTAGGTCACGCCTCTGCGCCGTTGTGTGCCGCTGCGCTGCATGCGGTTTAGGCAGCATGACAGGGGTCGGGTCGAGTGCGGTCAAGTGGGGTGGCGTCTCGCGCGAGCGTGACAGGCAGGGTCGGGTGGGGAGCGACGTGGGGCGGGGCAGGGAGGGAAATTGGAGGTGGCAGGTGGTGTGGATATGGTAGGGGTGGTTAGAGATATGCTAGGTTAGATAGGATTTGGGTTTTGGATGTTTTTGGGGGTGGCCGGCTGGGTCGGTTCGGCCCGGTTCGGCTGCCCCCTAAAATTATATAAATATTTTATCTGTTTAAAATGGGGCTTTTGAAATTCGATTGTAGATGAAACAAAATATTCCAGCCAAGCCAGGGTTTTGATTTGAAATAAAGACGGGGCGTTTAGAAAACAAAACCAGGTTTTTCAAAAATAGTTTTAGAAAAAACCATGCATGATGATGACGATGCTCAAATGCAATGTGGCATGATGACATGAGCATGCAGTCATGATGATGCAATGCACAAAAACACAATGATTTTCTAGTAGTGGTTTTAGCGGGATGCCACAATTCGACACCACTAACAAGGGATCTCGTCCTCGAGATCCGCCTCGTGGTACCGGGAAGAAGGTCGGCGATCTGAATCTTTTCGCTTCGTGTAGATGCTCGCGACACCACTAACAAGAGGTCATTGTTCGTGATCGTCGAGAGAACACTCCGGGAAGCAAAGGACGAAGGTAAAGGTATCCACAAATAAAGCCACCTCTAACTTCGATAGAAAGAGAGAACCGATGCATTCTCATCCACTTCAATGTACACGAGCAAATAGAGTGAGTAGTCGGCATGGGGGGCAATCCATCACGCACCCAAACTATTACTCCACACAATCAGTAGAAAAGCATGCAACCATTCTCGGAATCAGACTGAAGATCTCGACAATCGAGGTTCGGAACAAAGGAGTGATGCAGGCTCTGCATCGGATCTGGCGTAGATGATGTCGTCGCGTCGGAAAACACCGGAAGGCACAAACAAGGAACAAAGAATGGTACCATAGATAAAGGATCACTCAGATAGCATGCAGTCCAGAGGTAGAAACACCGTTGCCAAAGGAGGAAGCAAAACCCTGAAGGTACGACGGAACCCAACCACGAGAAATCCTGGACTTGAAGAAAGGTAAGAGAGCAGATTTAAAACACACAGAGGTAATAGGAGAATAGCAGAGGGGTAAGGAGTAAAAGCAGACCTCATCAGATCTATCCAACCGATTTTGCAAAAATAGTTTTGACACTCTACATCGGTCGTTTGCTAGGTTATCCTACAGGCTGGACCAGTGGGGTTTCGTAACTGGTGAGCTCTGACACCACTCTATAAGACCCTCGAATCGGCCCTATGCAAGTTTTAGCGCTTCCCGCCAAACCCGCATAGAAATGATTCTAGGACGCCCACCAGGCACTTGCGTGCGGGTGGAGAACGAAGTAATACCATTACACATTAGTCCACGATGGAACCCGTAGAACATATATATACAACAACGACTCCATGAGTCAAGAATACAGATATACCATACAAAGATCCAAATCACCTTGAAAACGATAGAGCGTCTGACTACGGACAAGATGCAAATGGGGCTAAGAGCCCTGAATAATAACCAATGGCCTCCATAACCCTGCCGAGGCCAAGCCAGAAGGGTAACCCTGCTAAAGACGCCGATCTCAAACCTGCTAAAACAAAAGGGGTGCCGACAAAGAGCAAAGGAAAAAGAGGAGCGTCAGTACTGATGCCAGTACACGGTGAGGCTAGAATTCGGCGGTTCTCGCCTACATAGGTATGGTGGACTGAAGCGGCAGCGTAGCATGCACTAAACAACCTATAGAGACACGATGCAAATGTCGTCTATTAGAGAGGGATAAGAGAGACCTATTTTGATCCAACCTGATACTAAAACCAATCATACCCATCCTGGTAGTCCCCCCTCGAGCCAAACAAGGAAGTCAAACCAAGGAACTCACACAGTTGGCAGTTTTATTCATTCCATTATAGTTGCAGCACTTACTAGTCAGATATAGATATCATGAGTCATCTTGATAGCATAAGTAGTGGGAAATTTTAGTTAACCATTCTGTTGTAGTTGCAGTACTTACTAGTCAGATACAATTAGCAGGTGACATCCCAAACCAGCAGTTGTTGGCACTTTTATTTCATTCCATTAGAGTTGCGATACTTACTAGGCAGGTGTAACATGACATGATACACCCAGTTCCACCAGTTGTTGGCACTTTTATTATCCATTCCATTGTAGTGAAGCTGATTACTAGTCACATATTAAGTCAAATTTATAGCACTACTTTAGTTATGCTTGTCTATGATCGATATATTGTGCTCCAAGTCGTCGATAACCGCGAACACGACTTTCAGAAAGATTTACCCTGCAGGGGTGCACAAATAGCAACACACACACGATCAACCTCAGAAAAACCAAATCAAAACCCTACGAGGCTTTCACGACAAAGAAATCACAGGATTCATCAAATATTTCAGGGGGCCACCCCACTAAGCTACCCGCAACGAAGTTGGCCGGCTCCAAGACAGAGCCAGGGTTTGTGTAGACGTCGGTAAACGACTGGGAACCCAAAAGTGTGATTGGGCTTGTCGATACAGCGAAAACGTGTCACGATCCAAAACAGTACAGGTGCTCCACGTACAATCGTAAATAAAGTAGTAAAGCATGGCATAGGTACAAGATAGTAATAAAGCCCCAAACTAGTTTGTGGCCCCAAGAAATAAGAAATGAATCAAGTTTTCGCTAAGGGGGATCCATATAGTCTCCCAGATGTGGATAGTGCTCATAATCAAGGAACAGGTATCAAGTACTCGGGGCCTATGGGACACAAGTGGACATGAAAAACCAAATAGCATATATTGCCCACCGGTGCCTCTTTCATTAGTTATCCCAGCAATTTAATAGTTGTATTTAAAATGATGATCCTCTACACCGTAAGGCATATGACAACATTCCAACAACTGTGTCATACTTCACGACACGGAATCACACCTGAGCAAGATAATACGACTCGAAGGCCATCTATCTACCAAACAACAGGTAATAGGTGGTGTCCAAGGCAATATAAAGGCTGCACGGAATATATCTGGTACGGAACACTAAAGCATCGCGACACGGATAGCAATAGATCAACAGGAGGAAATAAAGACTATAAATGCAAAATAGGTAGAAAGGGGGAGAATGCTCGCCTGGGAAAACACTGTCAAAGAGACATTATCCAAAGAACTTGCCGATACTCGCATCCACTCAACGGCCTAATCCGTGAAGAAGCAAACAGTAAAAGAAACATCAGATGCACTATTTAATACTATAGCAAAAGATCAGGCCTGAGGTATGATATGATGCATGACATGGGAAAGATGCGATGCAATTAGGCAATATTAAGCGGAACCGGAGTCCCGACAATTAAATAGAAGGTTCAAGTTATTTAGATACCCTGGAATTTTAAATGGTCTCTTAATAAGGCAAAACATGGCATCGGTTCTCTACACACTTTTAAATGGAGCCAATATAAGACTAGAAAAGCCCACATATAGTCTCCATGTTTAATTATTAGATGATTCAACAAAGTACCCCCCAAACCACATGATGCGATGTAGGCAAGCATGAACAATTTAATATGCAACAAGGTTTATATTACATTTTATAAAATAGGGCTTGGAAAAGAGGATCGCACATAGGGTTTGGCGATCTTGGGGTCCAGGGATTCGACCAGGTTCAGGATTGGTCTTCAGATCCGGGAAGGAGAGCTTCGTGCGAACGGATTCGTGAGGAAGGTCATGGCGTCCGCGAAGGCGATCTTGGTGTTCTGAGCATCTTTCGGTTGGGGGTCTCGGTGTCCATGAAGAAGATCATATCGATCCATGGGGTTCGGTCTTCGGGTTCAGTGAAGGGGAAGGCACCGGGTTCGGACATGTTGTCGGTGGAGATCTTAATGTGCCCGGATAACCGTCTATCTTGTCCTTGAAGATCTCGTCTACCGAGAGGACTACCGGAGTCCCACAGAGGCACCAATTGATCACCACCTCGTTTTTCAATCAGCACTACACTCCTGGATCAGAGAACCACATTGGCAGCAGCAGAACAAAAAGAAACCCATGAGGCAGATGGCAGCAACACGGGTTGGTGAAAACAAGGCCTTGGGGATAACCTGTTCGTTACAGAGCTAGCTGAGGGGCAGAGGAGGGGCCGCGGTCGGCACACAGGTAGGGGCTCCGGGAGGGCGATGCTAGGGGATGGCCGAGGAGATCGACGGTGGTGACCTCAAGCGAAGCAGAGAGCCAGCAAGGGATGACGAACTGTAGAGTAGGCAGGGCTTGAAGGAGCACACGTAGTGGCGGGTACCAAAGCGGTTGGCTCGACGGCGGAACAGGGGACACCGCAGCGCAGGGCTTCCTAGGTCGCGACGACGCGGGGCCTGGCAGCGGCGGCGCCCTGGTTTGATGACGGAGGTGGGAAGCGAACGGAGCAGCGAGGGAAGTTCGGCGCAGACAGAGGACGACATCGGCGACCGAACACGGGCGAAGTCGAGGAAGAGCCTGGCTCGGGGACGAAGGGGAACGCGCAGGTAGACGAGGCGATGCGCTTGGAACGGAGGACGGCGAGACCAGCCGACGACTAGGTGGAAGGGCCGCGGTGGCGAGTTCGAGCCGACAAGGTCAACGGTTGGCTAGGCGCGGAGCGGCTTGGCGGCGGAAGCCTCACCAGGGAGAGGAGAGTGCGCGGCGGTGCTTCTCGTGGAGCAGAAGCGGGGCGGCGGGTAGGTACGGGCGTCCGGCGAGGCGACGGCTGCGAGGCAAGCCAGGCGGCGGTGTGCAGCGAGGCGAGGGGATCGCGTTCGGGATCGTGTCGCGGGTGGGGCCAGGGCAGAGCGGGAAGAGAGAGGTGTGTCGGGTCGGGTTGTGGTTGGGATAGCGTGACGCGTACGCGGGGTAGGTAGGTCGCGCCTCTGCGCTGTTGCGTGCCGCTGCGCTGCGTGCGGTTTAGGCAGCGTGACCGGGGTCGGGTCGAGTGCGGTCAAGTGGGGTGGCGTCTCGCGCGAGCGTGATAGGAAGGGTCGGGTGGGGAGCGACGTGGGGCGGGGCAGGGAGGGAAATAGGAGGTGGCAGGTGGTGTGGATAGGGTAGGGGTGGTTAGAGATATGTTGGGTTAGATAGGATTTGGGTTTTGGATATTTTTGGGGGAGGCCGGCTGGGTCGGTTCGGCCCGGTTCGGCTGCCCCCTAAAATTATATAAATATTTTATCTGTTTAAAATGGTGCTTTTGAAATTCGATTGTAGACGACACAAAATATTCCGGCCAGTCCCGAGTTTTGATTTGAAATAAAGACGGGTTGTTTAGAAAACAAAACCAGGTTTTTCAAAAATAGTTTTAGACAAAACCATGCATGATGATGACGATGCTCAAATGCAATGTGGCATGATGACATGAGAATGCGGTCATGATGATGTAATGCACAAAAACACAACGATTTTCTAGTAGTGGTTTTAGCGGGCTGCCACAATTCGACACCACTAACAAGGGATCTCGCCCTTGAGATCCGCCTCGTGGTACTAGGAAGAAGGTCGGCGATCTGAATCTTTTCGCTTCGTGTAGATGCTCGCGACACCACTAATAAGCGGTCGTTGTTCGTGATTGTCGAGAGAACACTCCGGGAAGCAAAGGACGAAGGTAAAGGTATCCACAAATAAAGCCACCTCTAACTTCGATAGAAAGAGAGAACATCATCCACTTCAATGTACACGAGCAAATAGAGTGAGTAGTCTGCATGGGGGCCAATCCATCGCGCACCCAAACTATTACTCCGCACAATCAGTAGAAAAGCGTGCAACCATTGTCGGAATCAGACTGAAGATCTCGACAATCGAGGTTCGGAACAAAGGAGTGGTGCAGGCTCTACATCGGATCTGGCGTAGATGATGTCGTCACGTCGGAAAACACCGGAAGGCACAAACAAGGAACAAAGAATGGTACCATTGATAAAGGATCACTCGGATAGCATGAAGTCCGGAGGTAGAAACACCGTTGCCAAAGGAGGAAGCGAAACCCTAAAGGTACGACGAAACCCAACCACGAGAAATCCTGGACTTGAAGAAAGGTAAGAGAGGAGATTTAAAACACGCAGAGGTAAGAGGAGAATAGCACAGGGGTAAGGAGTAAAAGCAGACCTCATCAGATCTATCCAACCGATTTTGCAAAAATAGTTTTGACACTCTACATCGGCCGTTAGCTAGGTTATCCTACAGGCTGGACCAATGGGGTATCGTAACTGCTGGGCTCTGATACCACTCTATAACACCCTCGAATCGGCCCTATGCAAGTTTTAGCACTTCCCGCCAAACCCGCATAGAAACGATTCAAGGACGCCCACCAGGCACTTGCGTGCGTGTGGAGAACGAAGTAATACCATTACACATTAGTCAATGATGGAACCCGGAGAACATATATATACAACAACGACTCCATGAGTCAAGAATACAGATATACTATCCAAAGATCCAAATCACCTTGAAAACGATAGAGCGTCCGACTACGGACAAGATGCAAATGGGGCTAAGAGCCCAGAACAATAACCAATGGCGTCCATAACCCTGCCCAGGCCAAGCCAGAAGGGTAACCCTGCTAAAGACGTCGATCCCAAACCTGCTAAAACAAAAGGGGTGCCAACAAAGGGCAAAGGAAAAAGAGGAGCGTCAGTACTGATGCCAGTACACGGCGAGGCTAGAATTCGGCGGTTCTTGCCTACATAGGTATGGTGGACTGAAGCGGCAGCGTAGCATGCACTAAACAACCTATACAGACTCGATGCAACTGTCGTCTATTAGAGAGAGATAAGAGAGACCTATTCGGATCCAACCTGATACTAAAACCAATCATACCCATCCTAGTAGTCCCCCCCTCGAGACCAAACAAGGAAGTCAAACCAAGGAACTCACACAGTTGGCAGTTTTATTCATTCCATTATAGTTGCAGCACTTACTAGTCAGATATAGATATCATGAGTCATCCTGATAGCATAAGTAGTGGGAAATTTTAGTTAACCATTCTGTTGTAGTTGCAGTACTTACTAGTCAGATACAATTAGCAGGAGACGTCCCAAACCAGCAGTTGTTGGCACTTTTATTTCATTCCATTAGAGTTGCGATACTTACTAGGCAGGTATAACATGACACGATACACCCTAGTTCCACCAGTTGTTGGCACTTTTATTATCCATTCCATTGTAGTGAAGCTGATTACTAGTCACATATTAAGTCAAATTTATAGCACTACTTTAGTTATGCTTGTCTACGATCGAGATACTGTGCTCCAAGTCGTCCATAACCCCGGACATGACTTTCAGAAAGATTTACCCTGCAGGGGTGCACAAATAGCAACACACACACGATCAACCTCGGAAAAACCAAATCAAAACCCAACGAAGCTTTCACGACAACGCAATCACAGGATTCATAAAATATTTCAGGGGGCCACCCCACTAAGCTACCCGCAACGAAGTTGGCTGGCTCCGAGACGGAACTGGGGTTTGTGTAGTCGGTGGTAAACGACTGGGAACCCGAAAGTGTGACTGGGCTTGTCGATACCGCGAAAACATGTCATGATCCAAAACAGTACAGGTGATCCACGCACAATCGTAAATAAAGAAGTAAAGCATGGCATAGGTACAAGATAGTAATAAATCCCCAAACTAGTTTGTGGCGCCAAGAAATAAGAAATGAATCAAGTTCTCGCTAAGGGGGGTCCATATAGTCTCCCGGATGTGGATAGTGCTAATAATCAAGGAACAGGTATCAAGTACTCGGGGCCTACGGGACACAAGTGGACATGAAAAACCAAATAGCATATATTGCCCACCGGTGCCTCTTTCATTAGTTATCCCAGCAATTTAATAGTTGTATTTAAAGTCATGATCCTCTCCACCGTAAGGCATATGACAACATTCCAACAACTGTGTCGTACTTCACGACACGGAATCGCACCTGAGCAAGCGACTACGACTTGCAATGCCATCTATCTACCAAACAACAGGTAATAGGAGGTGTCCAAGGCAATATAAAGGCTGCACGGAATATATCTGGTACGGAACACTAAAGCATCGCGGCACGGATAGCAATAGATCTAAATGAAAAATAGGTAGAAAGGGGGAGAATGCTCGCCTGGGAAAACACTGTCGAAGAGACATTATCCGAAGAACTTGCCGATACTCGCATCCACTCAACGGCCTAATCCGTGAAGAAGCAAACACTAAAAGAAACACCAGATGCACTATTTAATACTACAGCAAAAGATCGGGCATGATGTATGATATGATGCATGACATGGAAAAGATGCGATGCAATTAGGCAATATTAAGCGAAATCGGAGTCCCGACAATTAAATAGAAGGTTCAAGTTATTTAGATACCCCGCAATTTTAAATGGTCTCTTAATAAGGAAAAACATGGCATCGGTTCTCTACACACTTTTAAATGAAGCAAATATAAGACTAGAAAAGCCCTCATATAGTCTCCATGTTTAATTTTTAGATGAGTCAACAAAGTACCCCCCAAACCACATGATGCGATGTAGGCAAGCATGAACAATTTAATATGCAACTAGGTTTATATTACATTTTATAAAATAGGGCTCGGAAAAGAGGATCGCACATAGGGTTCGGTGATCTTGGGGTCCAGGGGTTCGACTAGGTTGAGGATCAGTCTTCAGATCCGGGAAGGAGAGCTTCGTGCTAACGGATTCGTGAGGACGGTCATGCCATCTGGGGAGGCGATCTTGGCGTTCTGAGCATCTTTCGGTCGGGGGTCTCGGTGGCCATGAAGAAAATCATGTCGATCCATGATGTTCGGTCTTCGGGTTCAGTGAAGGAGAAGGCACAGGGTTCGGACATGTCATCGGTGGAGATCTTAAAGTGCCCGGATAACCGTCTATCTTGTCCTTGAAGATCTCGTCTACCGAGAGGACTACCGAAGTCCCACAGAGGCACCAACTGATCACCACCTCGTTTGTCAATCAGCACTACACTCCTGGATCAGAGAACCGCATTGGCAACAGCAGAACAAAAAGAAACCCATGAGGAAGATGGCAGCAACACGGGTTGGTGAAAACAAGGCCTTGGGGATAACCTGTTTGTGACAGAGCTAGCTGAGGGGCAGAGGAGGGGCCGCGGTTGGCGCACAGGTAGGGGCTCCGGGAGGGCGATGCTAGGGGATGGCCGAGGAGAGCGACGGTGCCGACCTCGAGCGAAGGAGAGCGCCAGCAAGGGACGGTGAACTGCAGAGGAGGCGGGGCTTGAAGGAGCACGCGCAGCGGCGGGTACCGAAGCGGCCGGCTCGACAGCGGAACGGGGAACGCCGCAGCGTAGGGCTTCCTGGATCGTGACGACGCGGGGCCTGGCAGCAGCGGCGCCCTGGTTTGCAGACGGAGGGGGGAAGCTGATGGAGCAGCGAGGGAAGCTCGGCGCAAACAGAGGCTGACAGCGGCGACCGAACATGGGCGAAGTCGAGGAAGAGCCTGGCTCGGGGACGAAAGGGAACGCGCAGGTCGACAAGGCGACATGCTTGGAATGGGGGACAGCGAGAACAGCCGATGACAAGGTGGAAGGTGCGCGGCGGCGGGTTCGAGCTAACAAGGTCGCTGGTTGGCTAGGCACGGAGCAGCTTGGCGGCGGAAGTCTCGCCAGGGAGAAGAGAGTGTGCGGCGGTGCTTCTCGCGGAGCAGAGGCAGGGCGGCGGGCAGGTACGGGCGTCCGGTGAGGCGACGGCTGCGAGGCCCGCCAGGCGGCGGTGTGCAGCGAGGCGAGGGGATCGCGTGTGGGATCGTGTCACGGGTGGGGCCAGGGCAAGAGCGGGGAGAGAGGTGTGTCGGGTCGGGTTGCGGCTAGGATAGCGTGACGCGTACGCGGGGTAGGTAGGTCGCGCCTCTACGCCGTTGTGTGCCGCTGCACTGCGTGCGGTTTATGCAGCATGACAGGGGTCAGGTCGAGTGCGGTCAAGCGGGGTGGCGTATCGCGCGAGCGTGTCAGGCAGGGTCGGGTGGGGAGTGCGGTGGGGCAGGGCTGGGAGGGAAATTGGAGGTGGCAGGTGGTGTGGATAGGGTAGGGGTGGTTATAGATAGGTTGGGTTAGATAGGATTTGGGTTTTGGATGTTTTTGGGGGTGGCCGGCTGGGTTGGTTCGCCCGGTTCGGCTGCCCCCTAAAATAATATAAATATTTATCTATTTATAACGGGGCTTTTGAAATTCGATTGTAGACGAAACAAAATATTCCGGCCAAGCCCGGGTTTTGATTTTAAATAAAGACGGGGCGTTTAGAAAACAAAACCAGGTTTTTCGAAAATAGTTTTAGGCAAAACCATGCATGATGATGACGATGCTCAAATGCTATGTGGCATGATGACATGAGCATGCGGTCATGATGATGCAATGCACAAAAACACAGCGATTTTCTAGTAGTGGTTTTAGCGGGATGCCACATAAAACATAAGGATCCACTAGAGTCATTGCATGTGTGTTCTTTTCACAACCCACATATGGATCCACTAGAGTCATTGGATGTGTGTTCTCGACCTACACCAGCACTAGAGTCATTGCATCTGTGTTCTTTTCATAAACCATAGGTAGAGTCATTGCATGTCTGCTCTTTTCATAAACCACATGGATCCACTAGAGTCATTGCAGGTGTGTTCTTTTCAAAAACCACATATGGAACCACTAGAGTCATTGCATGTGTGTTCTTTTCATAAACCACAGCTAGAGTTATTGCATGTCTGTTCTTTTCATAAACCACGTATGGGTCCAATAGAGCCATTGCATGTGTGTCATTTTCAAAAACCACATATGGATCCAATAGAGTCATTGCATGTGTGTTCTTATCCTAAACGAGCACTAGAGTCATTGCATGTGTGTTCTTTTCGTAAACCACAACTTGTGTTCTTTTCACAAACCACATATGGATCCACTAGAGTCATTGCACGTGTGTTCTTATCCTAAACTAGCACTAGAGTCATTGCTTGTGTGTTCTTTTCATAAACCACAGATGGATCCACCAGAGTCATTGCATGTGTGTTCTTATCATGAACCACAACTATAGTTATTGCATGTGTATTCTTTTCACAAACCACATTTGGATCCACCAGAGTCATTGCATGTCTGTTCCTTTCATAAACCACATGGATCCACCAGTGTCATTGAATGTGTGTTCTATTCGCAAACCACATATGGATCCACTAGAGTCATTGCATGTGTGTTCTTTTCACAAATCACATATTGATCCACTAGATTCATTGTGTGTGTGTTCTTATCCTAAAGTAGCACTAGAGTCAATGCATGTGTGTTCTTTTCATAAACCACAGCTAGAGTCATTGCATGTCTGTTCTTTTCATAAACCACATGGATCCACTAGAGTCATTGCATGTGTGTTCTTGACCTACACCAGCACTAGAGTCATTGCATCTGTGTTCTTTTCATAAACCATAGCTAGAGTCATTGCATGTCTGCTCTTTTCATAAACCACATGGATCCACTAGAGTCATTGCAGGTGTGTTCTTTTCAAAAACCACATATGGAACCACTAGAGTCATTGCATGTGTGTTCTTTTCATAAACCACAGCTAGAGTTATTGCATGTCTGTTCTTTTCATAAACCACATATGGGTCCAATAGAGTCATTGCATGTGTGTTATTTTCACAAACCACATATGGATCCAATAGAGTCATTGCATGTGTGTTCTTATACTAAACGAGCACTAGAGTCATTGCATGTGTGTTCTTTTCGTAAACCACAACTTGTGTTCTTTTCACAAACCACATATGGATCCACTAGAGTCATTGCACGTGTGTTCTTATCCTAAACTAGCACTAGAGTCATTGCTTGTGTGTTCTTTTCATAAACCACAGATGGATCCACCAGAGTCATTGCATGTGTGTTCTTATCATGAACCACAACTATAGTTATTGCATGTGTCTTCTTTTCACAAACCACATTTGGATCCACCAGAGTCATTGCATGTCTGTTCCTTTCATAAACCACATGGATCCACCAGTGTCATTGAATGTGTGTTCTTTTCGCAAACCACTTATGGATCCACTAGAGTCATTGCATGTGTGTTCTTTTCACAAATCACATATTGATCCACTAGATTCATTGCGTGTGTGTTCTTATCCTAAAGTAGGACTAGAGTCAATGCATGTGTGTTCTTTTCATAAACCACAGCTAGAGTCATTGCATGTCTGTTCTTTTCATAAACCACATGGATCCACTAGAGTCATTGCATGTGTGTTCTTTTCACAAACCAATATGGATCCACTATAGTCATTGCATGTGCGTTCTTATCCTAAACAAGCACTAGAGTCATTGCATGTGTGTTCTTTCCATAAACCACAGCTAGAGTCATTGCATGTCTGTTCTTTTCATAAACCACATGGATACACTAGAGTCATTGCATGTGTGTTCTTTTCACAAACCACATATGGATCCACTAGAGTCATTGCATGTGTGTTCTTATCCTAAACCAGCACTAGAGTCATTGCATGTGTGTTCTTTTCATAAACCATAGCTAGAGTCATTACATATCTATACTTTTCATAAACCACATGGATCCACTAGAGTCGTTGCATGTGTGTTCTTTTCACAAACCAGATATTGATCCAATAGAGTCATTGCATGTGTGTTCTTGTCCTACACCGGCACTAGAGTCATTGCATCTATGTTTTTTTCATAAACCACAACTAGAGTCATTGCTTGTCCATTCTTTTGATAAACCACATGTATCCACTAGAGTCATTGCAAGTGTGTTCTTTTCACAGACCACATATGGATCCACTAGAGTCATTGCGTGTGTGTTCTTTTCATAAACCACAGTTAGAGTCATTGCATGTATGTTCTTTTCATAAGCCACTTATGGGTCCAGTAGAGTCATTGCATGTGTGTTATTTTCACAAAGCACATATGGATCCACTAGAGTCATTTCATGTGTGTCCTTATCCAAAACCAGCACTAGAGTCATCGCATGTGTGCTCTTTTCATAAACGACATCTAGAGTCATTGCAAGTGTGTTCTTTTCATAAACCACATCTAGAGTCATTGCATGTCTGTTCTTTTCATAAACCACTTATGGGTCCAATAGAGTCATTGCTTGTGTGTTCTTTTCACAAACCACATATGGATCCACTAGAGTCATTGCATGTGCGTTCTTATCCTAACACCAGCACTAGATTCATTGCTTGTGTGTTCTTTTCATAAAACACAGCTAGAGTCATTGCATGTTTGTTCTTCTGATAAACCATATGAATCCACTAGAGTCATTGCATGTGTGTTCTTTTCACAAACCACATATGGATCCACTAGTCATTGCATGTGTGTTCTTATCCTAAACCAGCAGTAGTGTCATTGCATGTGTGTTCTTTTCATAAACCACAGCTAGAGTCATTACATGTCTATTCTTTTCATAAACCATGTGGATCCATTAGAGTCATTGCATGTGTGTTCTTTTCACAAAGCACATATGGATCCACTAGAGTCAGTGCATGTGAGTTCTTGTCCTACACCAGCACTAGAGTCATTGCATTTGTGTTCTTTTCATAAACCACAGCTAGAGTCATTGCATGTCTGTTCTTTTGAAAAACCACATGGATCCACTAGAGTCATTGCACGTGTGTTCTTTTCATAAACAAAAGCAAGAGTCATTGCATGCCTGTTCTTTTCATAAACCACATATGGGTCCAATAGAGTCATTGCATGTGTGTTGTTTTCACAAACCACATATGGATCCACTAGAGTCATTGCATGTGCGTTCTTATCCTAAACCAGCACTAGAGTCATTGCATGTGTGTTCTTTTCATAAACCACAGCTAGATTCATTGCATGTCTGTTCTTTTCATAAACCACTTATGGGTCCAATAGAGTCATTGCATGTGTGTTCTTTTCACAAACTACATATGGATCCACTAGAGTCATTGCATGTGTATTCTTATCCTGAACCAGCAGTAGAGTCATTGCTTGTGTATTCTTTTCATACACCACATATGGATCCACCAGAGTCATTGCATGTATGTTCTTATCACAAACCCCATGGATTCACGAGTGTCATTGCATGTGTGTTCTTTTCATGAACCACAACTACAGTTATTGCATGTGTGTTCTTTTCACAAAGCACATATGGATCCACCAGAGTCATTGCATGCATGTTCTTTTGATAAACCACATGGATCCACAATTGTAATTGAATGTGTGTTCTTTTCGCAAACCACATATTGATCCACTAGTGTCATTGCATGTGTGTTCTTTTCATAAACCGCATGTATCCACTAGTGTCATTGAATGTGTGTTCTTTTCACAAACCACATACGGATCCACCAGTGTTAGTGTATGTGTGTTCTTTTCATTAACCACATATGGATCCACTAGAGTCATTGCATGTGTGTTATTTTCATTAACCACAGCTAGAGTCATTGCATGTCTGTTCTTTTCATAAAACATATGGATCCACTAGAGTCATTGCATGTGTGTTCTTTTCACAAACCACATATTGATGCACTAGAGTCATTGCATGTGTGTTCTTATCCTAAACCAGCACTAGAGTGAATGCATGTGTGTTCTTTTCATAAACCACAGCTAGAGTCATTGCATGTCTGTTCTTTTCATAAACCACATGGATCCACTACAGTCATTGCATTTGTGTTCTTTTCACAAACCACATATGGATCCACTAGAGTCATTAATTGTGTGTTCTTATCCTAATCCAGCACTAGAGTCATTGCATGTGTGCTCTTTTCATAAACCACAGCTAGAGTCATTGCATGTCTGTTCTTTTCATAAACCACATGGATCCACTAGAGTCATTGCATGTGTGTTCTTTTCACAAACCACATAAGGATCCACTAGAATCATTGCATGTGTGTTCTTATCCTAAAACAGCACTAGAGTCATTTCATGTGTGTGCTTTTCATAAACCATAGCTAGAGTCATTACATGTCTATTCTTTTCATAAACCACATGGATCCACTACAGTCATTGCATGTGTGCTCTTTTCACAAACCACATATGGATCCACTAGAGTCATTGCATGTGTGTTCTTGTCCTACACCAGCAGTAGAGTCATTGCATTTGTGTTCTTTTCATAAACCACAGGTAGAGTCATTGCATGTCTATTCTTTTCATAAACCACATGTATCCACTAGAGTCATTGCATGTGTGTTCTTTTCACAAACCACATATGGATCCACTAGAGTCATTCCATGTGAGTTCTTTTCATAAACCACAGCTAGAGTGATTGCATGTATGTTCTTTTCATAAACCACTTATGGGTCCAATAGAGTCATTGCATGTGTGTTCTTTTCACAAAGCACATATGGATCCACTAGAGTCATTGCATGTGTGTTCATAATCTAAACCAGCACTAGAGTCATTACATGTGTATTCTTTTCATAAACCACATCGAGAGTCATTGCATGTCTGTTCTTTTCATAAACCACATGGATCCACTAGAGTCGTTGCATGTGTGTTCTTTTCACAAACCACATATGGATCCACTAGAGTCATTGCATGTGTTTTCTTATCCTAAACTAGCACTAGAGTCATTGCTTGTGTGTTCTTTTCATAAACCACATCTAGATTCATTGCATGTTTATTCTTTTCATAAACCATATGAATCCACTAGAGTCTTTGCATGTGTGGTATTTTCACAAACCACATATGGATCCACTAGAGTCATTGCATGTGTGTTCTTATCCTAAACCAGCACTAGAGTCATTGCATGTGTGTTCTTTTCATAATCCACATATGGATACACGAGATTCATTGCATGTGTGTTCTTATCATAAACCACATGGATTCACCAGTGTCATTGCATGTGTGTTCTTTTTATGAACCACAACTAGAGTTATTGGATGTGTGTTCTTTTCAAAAACCACATATGGATCCACCAGAGTCATTGCATGTTTGTTCTTTTCATAAACCACATGGATCTACTAGTGTTATTGAATGTGTGTTCTTTTCGCAAACCACATATGGATCCACCAGTGTCATTGCGTGTGTGTTGTTTTCATTAACACATATGGATCCACTATAGTCATTGCGTGTGTGTTCTTTTCATTAACCACAGCTAGAGTCAATGCATGTCTGTTCTTTTTATAAAACATATGGATCCACGAGAGTCATTGCATGTGTGTTCTTTTCACAAACCACATATTGATCCACTAGAGTCATTGCATGTGTGGTCTTATCCTAAACTAGCACCAGGGTCATTGCATGTGTGTTCTTTTCATAAACCACAGCTAGAGTCATTGCATGTCTATTCTTTTCATAAACCACATGGATCCACTAGAGTCATTGCATGTGTGTTCTTTTCAGAAACCACATACGTATCCACTAGAGTTATTGCATGATTGTTCTTATCATAAACCACATGGATTCACTAGTGTCATTGCATGTGTGTTCTTTTCATAAACCACAACTAGAGTTATTGCATGTGTGTTCTTTCCACAAACCATATATGGATCCACCTGAGTCATTGCATGTCTGTTCTTTTCGTAAATCACATGGATCCAGCAATGTCATGGAATGTGTGTTATTTTCGCAAACCACATATGGATCCACCAGTGTCATTGCATGTGTGTTCTTTTCATTAACCAGATATGGATCCACTAGAGACATTGCATGTGTGTTCTTTTCATAAACCACATCTAGAGTCATTGTGACGAGGGTATAACTCATCAATGCAAATTGTTATGGTCTTGGGTTTTGGAGAAGGAGGGAGCGCTGGAAGCATAAATCGGCTAGCAAACAAGCACACTAGGGACTCGAAGATTTACCCAGGTTCAGGCCTCGTAGAGGTCCCTACTCCTGCATGTCTGCTCGTGGAATTAACAGAGGACTCGAATATTACAACGTTGCACAGATGCAATCTGTTGAGGGTTGTGGAAAACTAGCGTTGTGTATGTCCTCCTCGCCTCCCCCTCCTAGCCTTTATATAGATAGGCTAGGTCTTAGGTAGCAGGTCGAGTCGGTTATAGGTTAGGGTTTTCCCTTTAAACTTTCTATCTTTAGCTTCTTCTTGTTCTGCAAGCAATCGAGAGTCCGTAGGTTACTCGGTTCTCCATTTGGGCCTTGGCAACGCCGTGGGCTTCCGTTGTATTCAGTCCGTATATACCAAGCTCGAGTACCTATAGGGTATACCCATGTCAGTAGCCCCCGAGTGTCCAGTGGAATCACATATTCGACTAGGGACTTTATGAAGCCTTTCGAGTGCATGACTGAGTATTTTTGGACTGCTCTGTTTGTGTCATAGGGATTGCTGATGTGCGTGCCTGATTGAACCGATGTATCAGTATCAGTTAACTACCTTAGGGTAAAACAACGCAATCTACTCGAACTCGAGTCCCCGGACTCGAATTCGGAGAAGTGCTAGTGTAATTTGACTCAAGCCGCGGAGGTCTTACAAGAGTCGAATTCCAGTATATGGGTGTAAGCACTCGATGCATCCTTCAAGGCATGTTCATCGTACCTATAGGCACGGATACATTTCTGGTAGTGCGCAGCAGATGCGTTGCCAGGCCTTATTCAAGTCTTATCTTCACGCTGCAAGCGCGGGACATCCGAATTTTGTCATCGCGGAGATGATTCGGGTGACCCAGGAGACGCAGTCTCTTTGTAGGAAAAAAATCATGAGGTGGTGTCGCCGTAAGCTTCGACTGTGGATGTTATTGACACACAGTACGATGTACAAATAATCATAGGGTGCGCGACCAGCGCTCCCTATGGGAGTAGCCCCTGAGTGCCTGGCTGAGTCGAAGACTCAGGCAGTGACTAAAGAACTTCTACGGCTGCTACCGTCTTTTGTTGCTTGTTTGAGTCGAATTTATTTCCAGCGCTCCCTATGGGAGTAACCCATGTCCATAGTCGAATCACAGATTCAAGTGATTGGGTATGCTTTGAATGTCCATATTCCTGTAGAAGAGAAAAAGAAAAATCGTAGGGTGCGCGACCAGCGCTCCCTATGGGAGTAGCCCACAAGTGCTTGCTGGAGTCGAATTCTTCTACTACTTTGAACTTTGATGATGTCAGTGTTGACGATTTGATGATCTCAGTTGCCCGCGTGAGCGGTTTTGACGGGACGTGACTAGCGGTGGGTCCCATTTTCTGACCCTGACTTCACCGGGCGTGCGTAATCGTTGTTTTAACTGCGCCTCCTCGATTTCCACGCGTAATGGAGGTAGTGGGGGACGGTTCGCGCTTCCGGTCCTCCACCTGTCGATCACGATGAACGCCACGCGTCTGATAGGTTTTTTGCTGGTCGTTGGATTACATCTTCCAGGGGTTAAGTAGGAGTGCTGCGACGGTAATTTTCCCATCTGGTCTTTTCTCTGCGTTTGCCTCCGTCGGCATTGCTGCTTCTCCTCTGCTTCCTAGAGTTCATCTTTCTCGCGGCACTGGACCAGCTCCACGTATTCCCTAGTTACTTCCTCCGGTCGCATCACCACCACAAGATGGGGAAGAAGAATGGATGTGCTGTGGCTGAATCTGCCGCCGCCACTGTTGTTGCCAAGAAGAAGGGCAGCTCCACCGTTGCGGGCACCAGCGCCACCGTTGTCGGGAAGAAGAAGGGCGCGGGCACTCGCGTCACCAATGGCGCGTGGCGCGCGTCCATTATCAAGTCTTCCAAGCTCCGTCTCCTACGCCAAGACGGAGTTCTATCTTCCGCGGTCGCTAACTCGCGTGTCCCAGGTGGTGAGGTAACCCCTTGTCCTCCTATCGGTTTTCGGGTGATGTTCCTAGCGTTCATCATCCGTGGTCTCTCGCCGCCCCTGCATCCTTTCTTCAGTGGCCTTCTTTGTTTCTACGGGCTCTAGATGCACCAGCTGTCCTCCAACTCCATCGTCCATGTAGCTTGCTACATTACACTTTGCGAGTGCTAGCTCGGAATTGAGCCACACTTCGGTCTCTTCAAACGTCTCTTCAAACTGAAGCGCCAGTCGGCATCTGGCTCAGTAGTCTACGATGTAGGCGGCTGCAGTATCCACGTCGACTCCTCCGTCACGTATTTCGACATCAAACTCATGATGTCCTTCCAAGGGTGGAGGGACAAGTGGTTCTACATCCGCGACCTGGAGGCTGACGGAGACCACTTCGGACTCGCGCCCTTTGATCCCGTGACGTCGTGCAAGAGGAGGCGCTCCTGGAAGAACGTAGTGATGCCCGACGAGTCCGCGGAGACAAATGTGCTATACGAGCGCGTCTGCAACCTCGACAATCGCATGGGTAAAGAAGAGGGAGGATGCGCCCTCATTCGCACGTGGATGCACCGTCGTGTCTAGCCCCTGCAGGCCAGAGTCCACCCTATGTTCCAGTGGGCTGGCGCGGACGATGTCACTCGCGTATCTGCCGATGGCATTTCCGCGAGTGAGGTAGATAAAAGGGTGCGACTGGTCACCAAGTACACCATCAAGGATGTGCTCCCCAGTGAACCAGTCGTACCTCCATTCGATGCTGCTAATCCTCCTCCTGAGGTACGGTTGTGCTACGAAGTAGCTTTGTTTGTCGAATGCTTGTCTTTTCTTGACGTGTGCTAACTTGTTTTCTGTATGCGGGATTGGAGGGTGTCACCCTGTATGCCACTTCTTCCTGAGGGGGTTATCCCTCATGAAGCCTTGGAAGAGGACAAGTCGGAGTCGACCGTCCCATCTGAAGGGGAAGAGGAATCCCCTGAGTCGAGTAGTCCGGACACTCGCAAGCGTTCATGCAGCAAGGATTCAGATGCATCATCTCCTTCAACTCCGGAAGGCGCGGCTATTGGTGCAGAGTCGCCGATACCTGCTATTCCTGTGAGTGCTGTGGCACCGTCTTCCCGCAAGAAGATGCGGCTGCCAAAGAGTCGTCGTCAGAGTCGGGGGATCAAACCTTCGATTTTGACAAGTTTGATTGGTAAGTATACGAGTCTTCCTCTTGGTTCTTCTTTTCGAGTTGCTTTCTCTTGATGTTGGCTTTGTTCTGCAGTCAGCCGACGTCATCATCTTCTGGCGACGTCCAATTTTTGAAGGAATCTGGAGTCGCGACCTCCAAGGCAAAGAAAGTGGTTGAGCGCGCTCCTTCTCTTCCATTGGCGGCCCACTCCGGGCATAATTCATGAAGTTCTCCACACGATGTGGAGCATCAGATGGTTATCCGGACGACTGCGCATCAATCGACTTTGGGGTCATTGGAGGATCATGTATGTGTAGTATTGCTTCTTCTGATTTTGCAGTTGAAATTTTTATCTGTACCATCTGCTGATCCTTTACTGTTTCTTTTGTCGCAGCTTATTCTGAAGGAAGCTGCTCGCCTGTCGGAGCAGGTGCTTGCGATGGGTCGCCAGCATGCAATGCTGGACAATCGCCATCGCGCGGTTGAAAGTGACTGTTTTTGCTTCTTCTTCTTCTAATTCATCCTTGTGGTATTTTCGACTGATGGCCATCTTTGTTTGTTTCATAGCTGAGCATAATGCGCTCCTTCGCCATGTCGCTTCCCTCGAAAAGACGCTCGCCGCAGCGGTGAAGAGTCACGATGAGGCAATCGCAGCACATGACGAATCGCAGAAACGGGAAAAGGATCTGCGCGCCTCCATCGTAACTACGGAGAAATTGTTTGAAGAATAGCTTTTCTCGATTTCCAAGGCTCTCTCAGGTATTCCCTTGTCTGGATTTTCGTCGTGTCCCTACTTTCTAATTTGTTGTTCTGCTGACTTTTGTGCCAATGCTTTATTCTTGTGTAGATGCCAGCGGTCTGAGCTTCGATGCCCAGGCACTTCGTCGTGATGATGCCCTGGTAGGCACCATCTGTTGGAGATATGCCCAAGAGGCAAAAATAAAGTGGTTATTATTATATATTTATGTTTATGGTAAATGTTTACATCCCATGCTATAATTGTATTAACTGGAAACATTAATACTTGTGTGTTTTGTAAACATAAAAGAGTCCCTACTAAGCCTCTTGTTAAACTAGCTTGTTGATTAATGGATGATCATGGTTTCCTGATCATGGACATTGGATGTCATTAATAACTAGATCATATCATTAGGAGAATGATGTGATGGACACACACCCGTAGTAAGCATAGCATAAGATCAAGTCATTAAGTTCGTTTGCTATAAGCTTTAAAATACATAGTAACCTAATCCTTCGACCATGAGGTTATGTTAATCACCATCACCGGATGGGTACTTTGATGACATCAAACACCGCTTCGTAACTGGGTGGTCATAAAGGTGTCATTGGGTATTCTGAAATTATGTGTTGAAGCGCATGGACCAAGATTGGGATTTGTCCATCCATATGACGGATAGATATGCTCTGGGCCCTCTCGGTGGAATGTCATCTGGTTAGCTTGCAAGCATGTGACTAGGTCACAAGGGATGACATATCACGGAACGAGTAAAGAGTACTTATCAGTAACGAGGTAGAACTAGGTATAGAGATACCGACGATCAAACCTCGGATAAGTATAGTATCGCAAGACAAAGGGAATTGGTTTCGTATGCAAATGGTTCTATCGATCACAAAGTCATCGTTGAGTATGTGGGAGCCATTATGGATCTCTAGGTCCCGCTGATGGTTATTGATAGGAGATGTGTCTCTGTCATGTCTACATATTCACGAACCGTAGGGTGACACACTTAAGGTTCGAAGTTGTTTTAAGTAGATATGGAATGTGCGTTGGAGACCGAATGTTGTTCGGAGTCTCGGATTGGATCCGGGACATCACGAGGAGATCCGGAATTGTCCGGAGAATAAGATTCATATATTGGGGATCATTTTCTGAGTTAGGAAATGTTCCGGAGTATTTGTATGAGGTTTCTAGAAGGTTTCGAAATGTTCCGGAAGGTTCTGGAAGATTTCTTGGAGTTTGCTTGAAAACCAAGAAAGGATCAAGGAGTCCTTGTGGGGTAAGACAAGGATTCGTGGTGGGGGGAGGACTCCGCCCCCACCTCCCAATCCGCCGGCCATAGGAGGGAGGGGAGTCCTACAAGGACTCCCCCTCCCATGGCGCCTCCCCCCTTTAAATAGAGGGGTAGGGGCGGCCCCTCCAAGCCCTCCTCTACTACTCCAAATTTCCGCCACCTCTCTCCTCCTCCTTTCTTCTGCACAGGCATAGGCGAAGCCTTGCAGAATTCTCTACTCCACCACCACCACCACGCTGTCGTGCTGCTGGGATTCCGTGGAGAAGATCTACTACCTCCGCTGCTCGCTGGAACGAGGAGAGGAAGGTCTGCTTCGACTCCGTATGTGTGACCGACTGCGGAAGCGCTGCCGGAACGCGGCGCCGGAAGGATCGTCCACACGATCTTGAGATCGGCAAGTGATCGACTACATCAACCACGAGATCTAATCTCGTAACGCTTTCGGATCTACGAGGGTTAGTACATATCTATCTCGTTGCACATGTCTAATAGATTAGATCTTGGCTTTTATCTAGATTAGATCTGGGTTTTGTTCGTTCTTGCGGTAGAAATTTTTTGTTTTCCATGCTACGAACCCATCAGTGGTATCAGAGCCGTGTCTATGCGTAGATCTGTTGCACGAGTAGAACACAATGGTGTTGTGGGCGTTGGTACTCGTGCCGTCTTTTACTTTGTGTACTTTGCATCTTGCGGTATGGTGGGATGAAGCGGCTCGGGCTAACCTTACATGTCATCGCACATGAGACTTGCTCCACGCTTGACGCGTAACTTGCTTTGCACAAGTGGCTTTGCGGGTGTCTGTCTCTCCCACCATAGTATAGCTCCAATCTACACTTTGCACTTGATAGCACTTGTATCAACGTTGTGGTTCATGTTCGTAGGTAAGATCCATTCTTATTCGAAAGCCCCAAGCCACGTAAAACATGCAAAGAAAATTAGAGGCGTCTAACTCGTTTTTGCAGGGGTTTTGTGATGTGATATGCCCATTATGTGATTGTGATTATATTTGATGTATGCAATGATCCTTATTGTAATATGGCAACCGGCAGGAGCTTAACGGTTATCTTTAAAAAAAAATTTAAGACCTGCATGTCTATTCATCATGTAATAGCTTTATTCCAAGTAGTTGTAATAGTTGTTGGTGGTGATGGACAACCATGAAGCGGCACCACGGACCTTGACGCCACGCTGGTGATGATAGAGATCTTGTCCATGCTTTGGAGATGGAGATCAAAGGCACAAGAAGAAAGGCCATATCATATCACATATTATGAATTGCCTGTGATGTTAATCCTTTATGCATCTTGTATTGCTTAGATCTCGACGGTAGCATTATAAGATGATCCCTATCACTAAATATCAAGTAATAAAGTGTTCGTCCTTAGTTGGCACCGTTGCTAAGACTCGTCGTGTCGAAGCATCTCGTGATGATCGGGTGTGATAGACTCTACGTGTGCATACAACGGGTGCAAGCCAGATTTGCACATGCAGAAACTAAGGTTAACCTTGACGAGCCTAGCATGTACAAACATGGTCTCGGAACACAGAATACCGAAAGGTAAAGCATGAGTCATATGGGTGATATGATGAACATGTTGATTGTTCGCCTTTAAAGCTACATCATCTCACGTGATGATCGGACTTGCTGTAGTGGATTTGGTTCATGTAATCACTAAAACAACTTGAGGGGTATTGTTTTGAGTGGGAGTTCATTTGTAATTTGGATTAGTCGAACTCAATTAATCATAAACACAATCAAAGTGAATTTGCATAGTTTGTTGTAGTCATTGGCATCCGTTCACCACCTTACGCTTAGTTATAGTTGAGATAGTGGAACTATAGAAATTCTGGATATTTGCTTTACGAACTGGTATCGTATTGTTCTGAGTGTCAATTTAAAGTTTAAAAGTCCTATTGCAAACTTTCAGCAAACTCCGTTTACTCTGGGAAGTTTAATAAATAGTATTAAATCAAGAGTAACAATTCTAGTGTTAGCATCTAATGTATCATGTTTGCCTCCATGATTCTTGATACTCAAAAGATTGTTTTTAATATCAAGTTTATCTAAGAGCTGAAAGCAATGTTTCAGAAACCATCATATGTGAAAGGTATTGCGATATCTAAAACAATGTGTTGGTTACAACATGATAGAGTATACGTCCTCATATTTGATGAGAATTTGTGAAGGTTGGAGACGCTAGTCGTCCTAATCCTCCAAAAGGTTTTGAAAAAGAAACATTATACTCGCAATTCACCTTTATAAGCTATAGCAGCTTGATCATGAAAGTTGTCATGATAAGGATGAATAGAAGATGTAAGTAAAATATTTACTACACTAATAGATTACTAAAGAATGGATTTTTGAAAGAATGCCAAACATTTTATGATGGTGATCCACTTCAAAGTGCAAGTCCAAAGGTATTAGTATTTGACTATAGATGCTTTGTACTATGTGTCATGTGAATGACACCACTATTGATGTTGATAGATTCTTTTAAAAGAAAAAAAGGAATTGCTGAAAGAGAATCTATAAAATATTTGGCAGAAATTATAAGGTTGGAGATGTCCAACTTGGGTATGTAGAAGATATACATGTTATGGTTGTATTCCTTGCTTGTTAAACAATGTGGCTCTTAGGTATTGGATACCGAATCGGTTGGTATGAAGTGTCATACAGGACAACGCAATTCATGAACTACAATGGCCTAAGTAACTAGCAAGAGAATGAGTGATGATGTTCATCGAAAACAAATAAAGTGTTATTGTGTTTTTTGTTGTCAACAAACCTAGCCTTCAAGATTTGTTTTAATAATTGTTATTTTGCTCCGGTATTACGAGAACAATGGTTGTTCAAATAATAACCGTATTCCATAAAGGATGGATGAACTTTTACAAGTCTAGTGGGAGAAATCACATCCATAAACACTATTGCTAAAATGTCGCAAGACAAATGATTGAAATATCACTTATGAAGTGACATCGCTATTTAAATTATATTTGAAAGAAAACATGAAGAAACTCCATGTTGATGGAATTTTGGAGTCTTTGATTTTGATCAATTGACGCATGTGAGACTTTCCTCGAGATAATTGAAACTCCGTCCATAGGCCAGATAGGAACAGATGACTAGCTTATTGGAAATTGTGCATGCTGATGTGCATAGTCCATTATGTGTAGCCATATGCGATGGATCTTTTTTCATATGCTTTCTCCGAAAATTTGAGTGAATATATCTGTATATTTACTTAATAAGGAGGAAGTATGAAACATTTGAAAGTTGTTCAAAGACTTTCAAGATGAAGTTAAAAATCATTATAACAAGAAAATAAAGAGTTTATGATTCGATCATAAAGGAAGATATTTGAGTTACATGTTTAGCAAAACCACCTAAAATTTGAGGAATCGTTCCATGGATTTGCATTTCCCAAAACACCATAGGAGTATGGAGTGTTCAAGATATGTAATGAAACCTTGTTTGACATGGTAAGATCAAAGGTGTCATTTATAAAACTTCCATTATATATTAAAGATTAAAGCTTTAGTGACTACCGCTTTTACACTGAAAAGAGCTCCATCGTGGTCCGTTGAAATGACACCATATGAGTTATGGTTTGGGATAAAACCTGAATTGTCTTTTCTTAAATTTTGGTATGTTATGCATAAGTAAAATGTTTACAACCAAAGTCGGATAAGCACATCTTTGTAGGTTAGCCCAAAGAATTTGTTGGGAATTTCTCCATAACACCGAGGACAAAAGAGTTTGTTACTTGGAACGTCAAGTTTCTTGAGAAGGAATTTTTCGTGAAAAGTTAAGTGGGAGGACAATAGAATTTTGATAAGGTTGTTGAACCTTAGCTATATGTGCTAAGTAGCGCAGCTCCGGAAAGTGTCCAGGTGATGGCCGCAATGCTCATGGCTCTCATGATTACAAAAGGTGTGATCTCGGAGATTAGAGTTCCTATAGAACCGTGTGGGTCGGTAAGAATCAAATAGTAAGATTTGATAAGCAAGTCGTTATTGTTTTGACAATGATGAACCGACTACATGCAAAGAAGCGATGATGGGTCCTGACTCCATAAAAAGACTAGAAGTCATGGAATCCGTGATAGCATCCATACACGAGAAATCAAGTTTCTGAACTTTGAAGACCCTCCGGAAAGGCGTGAAGCCTATCGGTCGTGTTTGGATTTATAAAGAAATAAGACATGGATGTTTAACATCTATGAAATAGTCGACATGTCAGAAAGAAGTTTACGACAATGTTCAAGGAACTGACTATGATAAGATTTGATCTTTCATAGCGATATTTAGTCTGGACGGATTAATGTAGCAACCACTACATATATTTTGGTATATGGTAGTTGAACAAACAAAACAAGTCCTTCTAATAGAATGGTTACCTAGGACGTGTACATGACACGATCCAAAGGATCCTAAAAGAGTATGCAAAACTTCAATGGTTGAAGTAAGCATAGCAGAGTTGGAATCTTCACCATGATCAAACTGTTAAAAGAGTTTAAACTCATCGGAGATGATGAAGATGCTTGCATTTGCAAGAAATTAAGTGGGAGCGCTGAGACATATTTCTAATACATTATGTGAAAGACATATTGTTGATTGGAAATGATGTATCGTTTATTGACACAGGTTAAGAATTTCATTTCGATGAAAGACTTAGGCATAACCCAAATTAGGCATCAATGTCTATATGGATAGATTGAGGCGCTAATATGGTTTTGCCAAATGTACATAGATAAGATGTTGAATGAGTTCAATATGGAAACAACAAGAAAGGTTCTTGACGCACGGAAAGGACTAAATCAAGATTCGAGTGTGTTGACACGAGATTCAAGTGTTTTGACACTTGGTGAAATCACAAGAATATTTTGATCAATCATTCTTTGAGATGTACACATCCAAATATGTCCTATGCTCTAAATGTTATGAGCATAAACCAGAATGATTCATAAGATGATCATTGGACAATAGTAAAGATATTCTTATGAGCTTTGGAAGAACTAAGGATATACCATGTATAAGTGACAAATAGTTAAAGGTAGTTCATTGTAAAGTGTTACATTGATACTAGTTTTGTCACAAGATACAAATTAAATTTATCTCAATTTAGACTATGGGTAGCACAATGTAATGGAAAGGATGTTCCATGATGGATTTGGATGAGTTCCAAAATTGAGACATTGTGACGGATACTACAACAAAAGGCTAAGTATATAAACTGCTATAGTAGCAGCAAAGGAGGGCATTTGTGTTAAGTAGTTTGTTATCAAACTAGGTGTGGTTCATAGCGGGATAATACTATGAAGATACATTGTATGACAATTGTATCAACATAATTTAATCCCAAGGAACTAAAGGTCTCACCAAAGGACCAAATTTATACAATGCCATCTCATTGGAGAATAAGTAATGCGTAGAGACGCAAGGACATGCAAATACACACGGACCTGGAAGTGTCAGATCCAAAGATTATGTTTACCACTAGCTATAGTGTCTATACAACACCAGAAAGCCATAGGTGTTGAATGCACAAGTTTTTTAACTGGATTATTGACTCTAGTGCAAGTGGGAGACTATTGGAGATATGCCCAAGAGGCAATAATAAAGTGGTTATTATTATATCTTTATGTTTATGATAAATGTTTACATCCCATGCTATAATTGTATTAACCGGAAACATTAATACTTGTGTGTTTTGTAAACATAAAAGAGTCCCTAGTAAGCCTCTTGTTAAACTAGCTTGTTGATTAATGGATAATCATGGTTTCCTGATCATGGACATTGGATGTCATTAATAACAAGATCATATCATTAGGAGAATGATGTGATGGACACTCACCCGTAGTAAGCATAGCATAAGATCAAGTCATTAAGTTCGTTTGCTATAAGCTTTAAAATACATAGTAACCTAATCCTTCGACCATGAGGTTATGTTAATCACCATCACCGGATGGGTACTTTGATGACATCAAACACCGCTACGTAACTAGGTGGTCATAAAGGTGTCATTGGGTATTCTGAAAGTATGTGTTGAAGCGCATGGACCAAGATTGGGATTTGTCCATCCATATGACGGATAGATATGCTCTGGGCCCTCTCGGTGGAATGTCATCTAGTTAGCTTGCAAGCATGTGACTAGGTCACAAGGGATGACATATCACGGAACGAGTAAAGAGTACTTATCAGTAACGAGGTAGAACTAGGTATAGAGATACCAACGATCAAACCTCGGATAAGTATAGTATCGCAAGACAAAGGGAATTGGTTTCGTATGTAAATGGTTCTATCGATCACAAAGTCATCGTTGAGTATGTCGGAGCCATTATGGATCTCCAGGTCCCGCTGATCGTTATTGATAGGAGATGTGTCTCTGTCATGTCTACATATTCACGAACCGTAGGCTGACACACTTAAGGTTCGAAGTTGTTTTAAGTAGATATGGAATGTGCGTTGGAGACCGAATGTTGTTCGGAGTCTCGGATTGGATCCGGGACATCACGAGGAGATCCGGAATTGTCCGGAGAATAAGATTCATATATTGGGGATCATTTTCTGAGTTAGGAAATGTTCTGGAGTATTTGTATGAGGTTTCTAGAAGGTTTCGGAATGTTCCAGAAGGTTCTCGAAGATTTCTTGGAGTTTGCTTGAAAACCAAGAAAGGATCAAGGAGTCCTTGTGGGGTAAGACAAGGATTCGTGGGAGGGGGAGGACTCCTCCCCCCACCTCCCAATCCGCCGGCCATAGGAGGGAGGGGAGTCCTACAAGGACTCCTCCTCCCATGGCGCCTCCCCCCTTTAAATAGAGGGGTAGGGGCGCCCCCTCCAAGCCCTCCTCTACTACTCCAAATCTCCGCCGCCTCTCTCCTCCTTTCTTCTGCACAGGCATAGGCGAAGCCCTGCAGAACTCTCTACTCCACCACCACCACCACGCCGTCGTGCTGCTGGGATTCCGTGGAGAAGATCTACTACCTCCGCTGCTCGCTGGAACGAGGAGAGGAAGGTCTGTTTCGACTCCGTACGTGTGACCGACTGCGGAAGCGCTGCCGGAACGCGGCGCCGGAAGGATCGTCCACACGATCTTGAGATCGGCAAGTGATCGACTACATCAACCACGAGATCTAATATCGTAACGCTTTCGGGTCTACGAGGGTTAGTACATATTTATCTCGTTGCACATGTCTAATAGATTAGATCTTGGCTTTTATCTAGATTAGATCTGGGTTTTGCTCGTTCTTGCGGTAGAAATTTTTTGTTTTCCATGCTACGAACCCATCACCATCGCAGCAGTCGAAGATCGCAGTGCTGCCATTCAGGGAACACTCACCAAGGCCAAGGGCGTGCTCAGTCGCCTCCATGAGGAGCTGTCGCCCAAGGCTGGGTTAATCAAAAATATGGATGATCTGGTGGAGTCCCTTGCTAGAGGCATTCCTGCAGGCTTCAAGAACTCACTCCGTGCGGCTGGTGCTTCGATGTCACTCGCGATGGTTCAAGCCCATGGAGTCGAGGTTGATCCTACTGCGGTCTCCAAGGCAATGCCTGTCAGCGCGGATGGCTAACAGGTAGTCTTTGCTCCCTTCGCAGCTGCCTGTGGCAAGTACAAGCCGCAGCTGATCAATATAGTTGCAAAGTACTCTGAAGAACTGCATTGGGCCAAGAAGGCGGCGAAGGCTACGGCGTCAGGGTCCGGCGGGAAGTCTGTGGCATCTGATAATGCCACAGACTAAATGAGGCCCCCAAAACCAAAGTTCAAGTCGAAGAAGCTAGTTGCTCCTCAGTAGTCGTGTCTATAATAATTAGATAGCCTGTCTCTTTTGTCTGGAACATTCTTTTGGCGAATGTATCTGTTGATACCGTATTCTGCTTGAATGCACTCGAATCTTTTGTCTATGCATCGCCTTAGTCTTCTCATTATCTCTTTCTTGGCTTGTGATAGGGCACATCGAGTGTTCCTTCGAGTGAACCTCGGAATGTGCCATCCACTAATGATACTTTGGCGCAGTCGCACTCAAGGGTGGATGAACTAGCTCTGCTCTCGCGACTCCATGACCGTGTGAAGCAGTTGGAGCGTGAACTGCCTGTATTCCGTGGTAACGTGGATGTATGGAAGTCAAGGGCAGAGAAGGCTGTCGCCTGAGAGCAATATCTTCTAGGGGAGGTGACGCAGCTGGGCGACCAATTCAAGATTTAGATTTCTTCTTCCTTATCTTTTCCTTGTAGTCTCTCATAGTGGCTCGTTGCCCTCATACTTTTGCCTTTGCTTGGTATAGTTGTCAGTGCATGCCATCCATAGGATGAGAAGGACAGGATTGCCATTCGCATGAATGATCTAACCCAAGAGCAGCTTCAAGCGAGTGGGTACTTCTGGGTGGATCATGATCGTGCAATCGCACTTGCGACCCTGCAGGATCGTTCTTCGCGAGTGCTTCACTTCCTAAAGAAGTCACAATCGTGCTTGAGGAATATTTATTAGATGATGTTCCCGTTGGATGTCGCTCCATCGAGTCTGCTGGCCCTTCTTGCCAAATTCCAAGACTTGAGTACCAGCCGGTGGATCGCCCAGCGGAGGAAATCGTCGACTTCTTCGAGGAGCAGACCAACGTTCCTTTGTTGCAATAGTAGTTTATTTTTGCAGACCAACTAGTGCTCTAAAGTTCATATGTATATATACTGTGCATAATTGATTGACATTGATGTATATAAGGAGCTTGTTAGCATCTATGTTTTGCGAGTGCGTTGCACTATGCGATTCCTTTTTGTTAACCTGGCTTGTGTTTATCTCAGCGCCTTGCCAACCTGTCAGGTGCGTTGCAACTGGGTTGGTGTTTGTTAAGGGTTTAGATTAGTACGTCAGCTACTCAGGATATCACATTAGTTCGTAGAACAGATGTGTATAGGGGTGGCATAGCCCTCGAGTGGATAATTTGCAAAAGTAAAAGGAACACAGAGTTTCGGGGTAGTCAGCTTTATTTATTTGCAGGATAGTACGGGGTACAATGCGTGGCTAAGTAGCCTTGGCTGAGTAGCCTTATTTGCAATGTAAAAAATAAAATACGACTAAGGGTAGAAGCGCCGCAGCTGCGCGACGTTCCAGGGGTTGGAGTACGTGACTCCTGTCTCGAAATCTTTGAGGCGATAGGCGCCACCTGGGATTACTTATGTAATCACGTATGGTCCCTCCCAGGGGGACTCAAGCTTGAGATTCCCTTGCTATTTCAGTTGCAGTACCAGATCTCCTTTGACAAAGGACCTGGGGCGTAGCCTTCTGCTATGGTAGTTGCGCAGGTTCTGTTGATAGATCGTTGATCTTTCCGCGGTGATTTCCTGTGCCTCGTCAAGGAGGTCGACGAATTCTTCGAGTGCAAGAGTTGAGTCCTGCTCGCTGTAAGTGACCCCTCTTGGTGCTTTGTATCGTACCTCTGCGGGTAGCACCGCTTGAGCACCATGCACCATGAAGAATGGGGTGTACCCCGTGGCACTATTTGGAGTTTTGCGCAGGCTCTAGAGTACCAATTGTAGTTCGTTTGGCTAACATCCTGCAGCTTGTTCGAGTGGTCGAAGGAGTCGCTTCTTGATGCCGCCGCAGACGAGCCCGTTGGCTTTTTCGACCTGACCGTTGGTCTGTGGATGTGCTACGGAGGCATAGCTTACGTTAATTCCTAGATTTTCACAGAATCTTGGAACTCTTTGGATGTGAAGTTCGTCCCATTGTCCGTGATGATGCTGTGTGGTACTCCGAAGCGATAGACGATGGACTCGAAGAACTCGACTGCGATGTATCCTGACTGGTTAGTCACTGGCATGGCCTCTATCCATTTGGTGAATTTGTCGACTGTGACTAGGAGGTATACATAACCTCCTCGTGAGGACTTTGGGAGCTTGCCGACCATGTCGAGTCCCCATTGCGCGAAGGGCCAGGCCAATGGAATTGGCCGGAGCTCCGCGCCAGGTGCATGTGGCTTGTCTGCAAATCGCAGGCAAGCGTTGCATTTTTTGACGATGGCCATGGCATCACGCATGGCCGTAGGCTAGTAGAATCCATCTCGTAGAGCTTTGGCGACGAGGGCTTGACTGCCAGCATGGTGCCTGCAAGTCCCCTCATGTATGTCAAGGAGAACAACTCTTCCATCAGTGTTGGAGACGCATCGTTGGAGCACTCCTGTGATACTGTGCTTATACAGTTCGTTGTTGATAACAGCGAATGCCTTGGATCGCCGCGCAATGTGTCGTGCGTCAGTCGGGTCGTCCGGTAGCCTTTTGCTGAGAAGGTATGTGATGTATGGTTGAGTCCAAGATGGCTCGATCATCATGACGCTCATCGGTCATTCGAGTCATGTGTCAAGCTCCAGGTCATCGAGTGTTATTGGCTCATTCGGTGGCGCAGCCCCCGAGTCTGTTGTCACACTTGTTTTCTTCTCTACGGCCTTTGGCTTGATGGAGCATTCACATATGCGCTCGAGAAATACCAAAGGTAGTATCGGGGCACAAGTAGAGCCAATGTTGGCGAGTGCGTCCGCCTCTTCATTGCTTTCGTGGCCTATGTGCTGCAGCTCACAACCGTCGAAATCCCCTTGGAGTGTGTCGTAGAGGTCACGGTAGGCGATCATATTGTCGTTCAGTGCGTCGCACTCGTGCATGGTCTGGTTGATGACCAGCTTGGAGTCGCCATATATTATGAGCCACTTGGCACCGCAGGCTTTTGGCATCCTCGTCCCGTGCAGCAGGGCCTTGTATTCAGCTTCGTTGTTAGAGGCAGTGAACTGCATTCGCAGAATATACTTTATCTTGTCTCCCTGGGGCGATGTCAGTATGACACATGCACCTGCTCCATCCTTTCGCTTGGATCCGTTGAAGTGCATTGTCCAGAGGTAGGACATATCTGGTTTTTCAGGGAGCTAGTTCTCCATCTAGTGGACGAGGAAGGCAGGGAGAACTTGCGGCTTGATTGCATCGCGTTTTTCGTACGTAATGTCTCATGGAGATAGTTCGATCCCCCAAAGCGCGAATCGTTTGGTGGCATCGGGATTGTTGAGGATGTGCCCCAATGGGGCATCGTTGACTACCACGATTGGGTGTTCCTGGATATAGTGGCGCAGTCGCCGGGCTGTCATGAAGACATTGTATGCCAGCTTTTGGTAGTGCGGGTACCGCTACTTTGTTGGCGTGAGTACCTTGCTGAGGTAGTAGACTTGGCGTTGTACCCCGTGGACCTTGTTTTCCTCGGCTCATTCCACCACAATCACTGTGCTGACCACCTGGTTGGTGGCGGCGATGTATAGCACCAGTGGTTCCCTTTCGCGTGGGGTCACCAGTACTAGCGAGGTGGACAGTAGGCGCTTGAGGTCTTCGAATGCTTCCTGTGACTCGTTGGTCCACTCGAACTTGTCAGCTTTGCGGAGAAGTTGGTAGAAGGGTAGTGCCTTTTCGCCCATTCGATTGATGAATCGACTGAGTGCCGCAATTCGCCCAGCTAGCTGTTGGACACCTCTAATATTTTTCGGCTTTTCCATGGCCAGTATGGCTTTTATTTTCTTCGGGTTTGCCTTGATCCCTCTCGTGGAGATGAGATACCCGAGTAATTTCCCCGATGGTACGTCGAAGGCGTATTTTTCAAGATTGAGCTTGATCCGATAGCGGTCGAGGTTGGCGAAGGTTTCGCGTAAATCGGTGATTAGCGAGGCCTCCTCCTTAGTCTTGATGACGATGTCATCAACGTAGACTTGTATGTTGTAACCAAGTTGGCTCTTGAGGCAGGCCTGCATGCACCGCTGATAGGTGGCTCCTGTGTTTTTGAGCCCGAAGGGCATTGTGTTATAACATAATTCACCAAAAGACGTTGTAAACGCCGTCTTCTCTTGATCTTCCTCCTTTATTCGAATCTGATTGTAGCCTGAGTAGGCGTCGAGGAAGCAGAGTCTTTCACATCCCGCGGTGGAGTTGATGATTTGGTCGATTCGTGGGACCGGGAAGTGATGCTTTGGGCAGTGCTTATTCAGAGAGGTGAAATCCACGCACATCCGTAGGATATCCGTGTCCTTTTTTGGTACTAGCACCGTGTTCGCGAGCCAAGTGCTTTCCATGATTTCGCGTATGAAGTTTGCGTCGAGGAGTCTGTTGATCTCCATCCCGACCACTTGTGCTCGTGGTTCAGACAGTCGCCGAATTGTTTGTTAGAGTGGCCTTGCATCTGGGTTGACATTGAGTGCATGCTCGGCGAATTTCCTGGGAACTCCTGGCATGTTCGCAGGACACCAGGCGAAGATTTCCCAGTTCTCACGGAGGAATCGACGAGCGCGAGTTCCTATGCGGAACTCAAGTTGTTGGCGATGAGAGCCGTCTTGTTTGGGTCTGTTGGGTGGACCTGGATTTTCTTTGTTTGCACCGACGAGTCGAAGGACATGTCGGGTGAGCTTGGCCTGCTTAGGGGAGGCAAACTGTTGTCTGTCGACTCCTTCAATCTTGCGAGTTCCTCCTGCATGCTGAAGGACTGGGAGATTCTGTTGAATTGCCGGTCGTAGCTGTCGGACCTCTCGAAGCTCCCATTGATTGTGATGACACCGTTTGGACTTGGCATTTTCATCTGCAGATAGGCGGTGTGGTACAGCCATGAACCTAGCGACCGCGATGCGTCCGAGGATGCAGTGGTACTGTGAAGGCGAGTCGACGACTTCAAAGTCGATGCACTCGCGCCGGAAGTTTTTCGGCGTGCCGAAGATGACGTCGAGGTTGATTTTGCCCAGGGGGTATACGCCCTTGTCTGTACGATGCCATGGAATGTCGTATCTGAGGTCTCCAGGCATCTCAGAGGGATCCTCATTTCCCGCAAGGTGCTTGCGAACATGAGGTTGATGCCGCTTTCGCCGTCCATGAATACGGGACTCATGTCGAAGCCTCCGATCTGCGCCTCGAGTGCGAGGGGACAATGGCCTGGACGAGGGACCTGGGGCGGGTGGTCACGCTTGTCGAAGGTGATGCAGGAGTCGCTTCCACTGAGGTACTCAGTGGTGGATGGTGGTGAGTTTGTCGCCAGATTTACTTGGCGAGTGAAGGCCTTTTGCACTAGATTAGAAGGGCGGTCCTTTTGGATCATCATGGTACCCATGGCCCGTCGGTACGGCTCGCCGCCTTGATTGTGGGCCGGTGCGGCTGCGGGTGGTGGTGGTCTAGGTGGTGGTGGAGGGGCTCCATGTGCCATGGTGCCTGGTGCGGCTCCATAGCCTCTGTTGACCGCATCGCGATTCATCCGAGCCAGGCCCTCATGGAGTTTGAGGAACTTGCGGCAGTCCTCGAGGAGGTGGCTGGACTTCCTTTTACCGTCGTGCTTGTCGATGTAGAAGTGCACGGTGCACGGTCCGGACAGTTTGTGCTCGATAGTTGTTGCGGATGCCTCTTCGCGAGTGCGACGCTGCCACACTTGCGTGGTTTTCCTGGAGTCACGGTATCCACCAATTTTGCGGCCGTCATCGTGTTTGTCGGCGTAACCAGTCGCGCCCATGTTGATGTTGTCGCGGTTATCGTAGGCGCACATTCGCCGCTTGCCTCGGCGGTCGCGTCTACGCCTGAGGTCTTCATCGTCGTCGGAGTAGGTGCGGTTTTGCACCGAATCTTCTCCATCAGACCACTGATTCGCGATCTCCATCAGATGGTCGATTGTTTTGGGCTTCGAGCGACCTAGCGCTTCCCTGAGTTCCATGCGGCGGACACCGTCGTTTAATGCATCGCTCGCACGATCCTCCGAGATGTTTTCTGCGGCGTTCTTGATGATAGACCACCTTTGGATGTATGAGCGTAGCAATTCTTCTGACCTTTGCTTGTAGTTTCTCAGTTCTTCGATTGATGCGGGCCTCTTGTAAGTGCCTTTGAAGTTGCGTACAAAGCTATAGGCCAGCTCTTCCCAGCTTCGAATGGATCCGCGCGGGACGTTGTTGAGCCATGCGCGGGCGGCGCCCTGCAGTTATAGCTGCAAGCATTGCATGGCCGTGCTTCGACTCCCACCATGGAGCCTGACGGAGGAGATGTGGTCCTCCAACCAGATTTTCGAGTCCTACAGGCCGTCAAACTTTGGGTTCTCCGATGGGAGTTCGAACCCCTTGGGCATTCGCTTCTGCCTGATGGCTCTGCTGAAGCATCTGACGCTGCAGAGCTCCACGTCTTCATCCTCTAAGTCAGTCGAGCGGGCACGTCGTTCCCTTGACTTGTTGATCTTGCGCTGCATGATGTCATCGCGCGCATCGTAGTCATGGTCGTGTCGCCGTGAGCGGCGACGTCGAGACAGATCGTGACTGTCATTACTAGATGAGGGCGAGGAATAGCCTTTTGCCAGAGCTTTGCCTTTCTTCGGCTCCGGTGTCAGCTCTTTGTCTAGAGCGGCTTCGACTAACTCCAAGCCCGCGATCGTAGATTGGTGCATGGCGGCTCGGGGATCTCCAGCCGGTGGCTGGTTGTTGAGGAGGTACATGGTGGCCGCAGTTACCCCAGCTTGCGGCGTCTTTGGGACCACATTGCCCCGTGCGTCGACTGTCATAGAGCTGAAGTCGAGGAGTGTCATAACTTCTATGTGCTCCTGCTGAGTGAGATGGGCCAGTCGAGATCGCCGCTTGTCGGCCACGTACTCGTTGCCCTTTGAGGAAGATCCTCCGTGGGAGGAGAGCCCGGCCCTTCGAAGCCTCGCCTCGTCCGCCGCCTTTTTACACACTTCGAGTTGCGAGATCGTGTGTAGCTAGCGTCTGTACTCCTCCTTTAGTAGCCAATGGTAGCCCATCAGCAATTCATGTGGCGTTCCTGGAGGTAGAGGGTTGCCCCGCAGAGCTTCTCGGCAGCGGGCCCATTCGAGATCGTTGAGCCTGATCATGGTGCGTTTGCCCGTGTGTTCGTTCACCATGGTTGGAGGTTCGACTTCTCCTCCGTTGTTGACGGGTGCACCATTTCCACCGTTGGTGCTGCCACCATTGGGCGGACCGCCATTAGGCGTGTTGTCGTTGGGCGGATCTGGCCCGGTGCCGACATTTTCGCGATTGGCACTGGTTTCGCCAGCATTGATGACGGTGCAGATGAAGTGGTTGGGGAAGCTGCTGCTCCCACAACTTTCAGATCCGGAGCCGTAGGCTCCATCTTCAGTTGCTAGATCGCCTAGGTCGGATTTGCGACTGCTGTCGCTGGCCATATTCTCGACTATTGTCGAGGCATTGAGCTTACTGAGGGTGCCGATCGGCAGGGGGAACCATGATGCTGGAGCAATCGATGGTATTGTCGGCTGGTCAGGCATGCGAAGCGTGCCCATCTGACCGACTTGGAAGTGGAAGCTCCCAATCACCAGGCTGATCCCATCGCCCACGGACTCGAAAGCGGGGCGAGTGGCCTGCGTATGGACGGTGAAGTCGAACACGCCGAAGAGCTGGCGAATCTCCGCTGTTGCGGAGTTGTAGATCGCAGTTGATGGGGCCGAAGAAGCCGCAACATCAGCACTCCCAATTCCCACAGACGGTGCCAATTGACGAGGGTTTAACTCATCAATGCCCATTGTTATGGACTTGGGTTTTGGAGGAGGGAGCGCTGGAAGCATCAATCGGCTAGCAAACAAGCACACAGGGGACTCGAAGATTAACCCAGGTTCAGGCCTCATAGAGGTCCCTACTCCTGCTTGTCTGCTCGTGGAAATAATAGAGGAATTGAAGATTACAATGGAGCGCAGATGCAATCTAGCGAGGGTTGTGGAAAACTAGGGTTGTGTGTCCTCCTCGTTGCCCCCTCCTAGCCTTTATACAGATAGGCTAGGTCTCAGGTAGCAGGTCGAGTCGATTACAGGTTAGGTTTTTCCCTTTAAATTTTCTATCTTTAGCTTCTTCTTGTAACGCAAGCAATCAAGAGTCCGTAGGTTACTCGGGTTCTCCATTTGGGCCTTGGCAACGCCGTGGGCTTCCGCTGTACTCAGCCTGTATATACCAAGCTCGAGTACCTGTAGGGTATACCCATTTCACATTGCATGTGTGTTCTTTTCATAAACCACATGGATCCACTAGAGTCATTGCATGTGTGTCCTTTTCACAAACCACATATGGATCCACTAGAGTCATTGCATGTGTGCCCTTATCCTAAACAAGGACTAGAGTCATTGCATGTGTGTTTTTTTCATAAACCGCAGCTAGAGTCATTGCATGTCTATTCTTTTCATAAACCACATGGATCCACTAGAGTCATTGCATGCGTGTTTTTTTCACAAACCACATATGGATCCACTAGAGTCATTGCATGTGTGTTCTTATCCTACACCAGCACGAGAGTCATTGCATGTGTGTTCTTTTCATAAACCACGGCTAGAGTCAGTGCATGTCTATTCTTTTTATTAACCAGATGGATCCACTAGAGTCATTGCATGTGAGTTCTTTTCAAAAACCACATTTGGATCCACTAGAGTCATTGCATGTGTGTTCATATCCTAAACAAACACTAGAGTCATTGCTTGTGTGTTATTTTCATAAACCACATATGGATCCACCTGAGTCATTGCATGTGTGTTCTTATCATAAACCACATGGATTCCCCACTGTCATTGCATGTGTGTTCTTTTCAGGAACAACAACCAGAGTTATTGCATGTGTGTTCATTTCACAAACCACATATGGATCCACCAGTGTCATTACATGTGTGTTCTTTTCATGAACCACAACTAGAGTCATTGTATGTGTGATCTTTTCACAAACCACATATGGATCCACCAGAGTCATTGCATGCAAGTTCTTTTCATGGACCACATGGATCCACCAGTGTCATTGAATGTGTGTTCTTTTCACAAACCTAATATGAATCCATCAGTGTCATTGCATGCGTGTTATTTTCATTAACCACATATGGATCCACTAGAGTCATTGCATGTGTGTTCTTTTCATTAACCATAGCTAGAGTCACTTATGGATCCACTAGAGTCATTGCATGTATGTTCTTTTCATAAACCACATGGATCCACTAAAGTCATTGCATGTGTGTTCATATCCTAAACTAGCACTAGAGTCATTGCTTGTGTGTTCTTTTCATAAACCACATATGGATCCACTAGTGTCATTGCATGTGTGTTCTTTTCATGAACAACAACTAGAGTTTTTGCATGTGTGTTCTTTTCACAAACCACATATGGATCCACCAGAGTCATTGCATGTCTGTTATTTTCATAAACCACATGGATCTACTAGTGGCATTGAATGTGTGTTCTTTTCACAAACCACATATGGATCTACCAGTGTCATTGGATGTGTGTTCTTTTCATTAACCACATATGGATCCACTAGAGTCATTGCATGTGTGTTGTTTTCATTAACCTCAGCTAGAGTCACTTCATTTATGTTCTTTTCATAAACCACATGGATTCACTAGAGTCATTGCATGTATGTTCTTAGCACAAACCACCTATGGATCCACTAGAGTCATTGCATGTGTGTTCATATCCTAAACCATCACTAGAGTCATTTCTTGTGTGTTCTTTTCATAAACCACATATGGATCCACCAGAGTCATTGCATGTGTGTTCTTATCATAAACCACATGGATTCACTAGTGTCATTGCATCTTTGCTCTTTTCATGAACCACAAGTAGAGTTATTGCATGTGTGTTCTTTTCAAAAACAACATATGGATCCACCAGAGTCATTGCATGTCTATTTTTTTCATATACCACATGGATCCACCAGTGTAATTGAATGTGTGTTCTTGTCACAAACCATATATGGATCCACCAGTGTTATTGTATGTGTGTTCTTTTCACTAACCACATATGGATCCACTAGAGTCATTGCATGTTCTTTTCACAAACCACATATGGATCCACTAGAGTCATTTCATGTGTGTTTTTATCCTAAACCAGCATTAGAGTCATTGCGTGTGTGGTCTTTTCATTAACCACAGCTTGAGTCATTGCATGTATGTTCTTTCCATAAACCACATATGGATCCACCAGAGTCATTGCATGTGTGTTCTTTTTGCAAAGCACATATGGATCCACTAGAGTCATTGCATGTGTGTTCTTATCCTAAACCAGCACTAGAGTCATTGCTTGTGTGTTCTTTTCATAAACCACATTTGGATCCACCAGTGCTATTGCATGTGTGTTCTTTTCATGAACCACATGGATCCACCAGTGTCATTGCATGTGTGTTGTTTTCATGAACCACAACTAGAGTCATTGCATTACTGTTCTTTTCACAAACCACATACGGATCCACCAGAGTCATTGCATGCCTGTTCTTTTCATGAACCACATGGATCCACCAGTGTCATTGAATGTGTGTTCTATTCACAAACCTAATATGGATCCATCAGTGTCATTGCATGTATGTTATTTTCATTAACCACGTATGGATCCACTAGAGTCATTGCATGTGTCACATCCCAATGTTTATAAATTGGGATTAGAAAAAACATTGTTTTTGCATGTCATTCATGAGCATTGCATTGCATCCAGAAAGAAATTTGCAAAATTTCGAAGTCTATAGCAAACCAAATCCTGTGTGCCGCTTTATTCCTAAAGGGAATTAAATAGGCTTTAATTAAAACCACTCTTGAAAACACAACAAGCCCTACTAAAGCCTAGCCTAAAATAATCTAATCGATTTTAGAAAAAATTGAGAACAAATTTGAACTCATTTGGAGTTCAAACGAAAAAGATATAAAGGAAAGAAGAAAAGGAAAAAGAAAAAAGGAATAGAATAAAAAATAATAATAACCAGCCGGCCGAACCGCCCCGGCCAGCCCAACCGGTATCTGCACCGGCCGCCTCCCGTATCTGCACTGGCCGCCACCTTTTCCTCTCTGATTCGGCCTCTATCTGCTGCCCCCTCGCCCACGTCTTCACCCCCCATATAAGCAGCCTTGCCGCCGCCTTTTTCTCTCTCTTAACCCTAGCTCTCGAGCCCCCAACGCCACCTAATCGCTTGTCGGAGTTCGCTGCCGCCGCTGCCTCCATTACCGTTAGTGAGCTGCCTCACCGAGGTCGTCCGACCCCGCCCCTCCCTCCTTTTCTTGCGAAAAGAATGGTCGTCCTAAGTCGTACCTCCCCTGACTCCTCCTTGCCGTGCAGGTCGCCGGAGACGCTTGATTTCTCACCGGAGACCGAAGCCGTCCGCCGCTCTAGCCGCGAATCGCCACTGCGCGATGTCGCCCCCATCAGTGCCGAAGCCACTCCTGGGACCGCCGCACGCCGCCGCACCCTGTGGACCACCTCGTCGTCGCCAAGCCTCGCCGGAGCATCGCCCTGCCATCGCCGCCGAGCCGCTGCCGATGACGAGCAAGGTGAGCTCCCCTCGGTCGTCCGATCGTGGCTGAACAGCCCAAATCGGCCTTTGACTGCACTAGTGGACCGCTGACTAGTCAACGCCATGTCAGCCTTGGACTACACGGTCAGCGGGAATATTCCCCGCCGATTTTTTTGAATTGATTAAATATGCAGAAAATAGATCTAACTTCTAAAAATCATAGATAATTAATACTTTGTCCAAAATTTGCGTATAATATATCAAATTGAAGATAATTGCTTGTAGTTTACTAATATCTGATTAGATCTGACCCATGAATTATAGATTACTGGCGAATAATTAATTGGTTTAGTGGCCTTTTAAATCATTAAATTAATAATAAATGATCTAGAGATCCGACAAATATGAGTAATATGGCCCTAAGTTCATAATCTTTCTTAGTTTTCAGATCTGTACTTAGTTTTAGTTGTTGTCAATACAATCTGTTTAGATTAATTAAACTCCATTAAACACTAAATAAATCCTAGAAAAAGATCTATAACTCCAATTAGGGTGAATCCAATTGCTACTGGTTCATATTGAAGCCCTCTATCCACTACATTACATATCAAAATTTAATTCGACAATGGGGACAGAAGTTACAACAGATATTTTAAAAACCCCTTTATTGTCAATCAAAATTGATTAGCAAATACAATATTGCATTAAAACACTTATGCATGCATCATGTGATAGAATACTATCCTATGGACTGTACTAAACCTCTATTCCATGTTTAAACCATCATGCATGCATTTGTGCACTTGTTGATGGTTGTTTATGTTGTTTGCATTTGTTTGATCGATAGACTGCGATTGCAACGAGTGTGTGAACGACTCCAGCAACTATCAGGGCAAGTAGATGCTATTTTTATCATACCTTGTCCTACTATTTTTATCCTATGCATGTGTAGTGTATTTCTATAGGAATTCTTTGTAGTTGAGCCCCGTTTAGTAGATGTGCTTAGACCTGCTATGAAGACGGGGGAAAGGGATCACATTGTGGTTAAGTATGTGTTTGTTCAAACTAAAAACAACATAATGTTAATGAACTACTTGGGTGGAGTGGTTGGATTGTCAACAGAGTATAGATAATGGTGGGGAATGCCGCCCAGGGTACTGAGAAGGATTGGTTCTCTTTGTTATAGTAGCTTACATGGGCAACCATGTGCCAGTAAGAAATGGGTGGCTGGTTGGACTTAGTAGGTTGTGGTGATCCGAACCCAGGGTAGCCAGAGATGTAGTGGTTGGTAGGTTGGGACTGGTGCGTAGTGGGGTTTGGAGATCTACTTCCCGAAAGGTCTCATCTTGGACTTCTCCCTATCATCAGACAATATGAGTGTGGTGGTATGAGCTGGGTTGGCCAGGTCATATGGGTAAAGTGTACAAACCCCTGCAAGGTGTAAAACTAAGTACTTAGCCATGTACCCAGTTACAGACGATTGAGTTGCTTGATTTTGAGACTATGACATAGTCTCACTCATCCTTATTTCCTAATTACTAAAACTTGATGGGTGAACCTAATGGGTTGATGTGAATCAAATGGTTTACGAAAGTAGGATAAATGTGTTTGAAAAGTGCAAGCTAGCCAAACCTCCACTAGCCAAATAAGCATGTAGATGCTAGGTGCATTGTCTCTTTTACCTTAGCACTACTTGCCATACATTCCATGTATTGACCCTTCGGGGCTGCTACGTTTCATGTTGCAGGTTAAAACAATTCTAAGTGATCGTATTAGGTCGCGGTACTCCACTCGACACTTGTTCACTTGTGGGAAATTTGAAGATGGAGTCTACTATATGTTTACGTTTCTGTTTGCTTCTTGTTTATTTGAGCTAGCCTATGAGCTACGCACTTTGTAAGAATTGAATACTCTGGATCATTTCGTTACTTTATGATGCACGATATTACTTTGTTTTTCATCTATGTTCTATGTAAGCCAATCAATCGATCTAGGGATTGGCATGTTGCATAGAAGCTATCGTCTTTTCAGGTTGTAGTGTTACAACATGTGTGTTCTTTTCATTAACCATAGGTAGATTAATTGCATGTATGTTCTTTTCATAAACCACATGGATCCACTAGAGTCATTCCATGTGTGTTCTTGTCATAAACCACATTGATTCATTGCATGTGTGTTTGTTTCATGAACAACAACTAGAGTTTTTGCATGTGTGTTCTTTTCACAAACCACATATGGATCCACCAGAGTCATTGCATGTATGTTCTTTTCATAAACCACATAGACGCACCTGTGGCATTGAATGTGTGTTCCTTTCACAAACCACATATGGTTCCACCAGTGTCATTGCATGTGTGTTCTTTTCATTAACCACATATGGATCCACTAGAGTCATTGCATTAGTGTTCTTTTCATTAACCACAGCTAGAGTCACTTCATGTATGTTCTTTTCATAAACCACATGGATCCACTAGAGCCATTGCATGTGTGTTCTTTGCACAAACCACATATGGATCCACTAGAGTCATTGCATGTATGTTCATATCCTAAACCATCACTAGAGTCATTTATTGTGTGTTGTTTTCATAAACCACATATGGATCCACCAGAGTCATTGCATGTGTGTTGTTATCATAAACCACCAAGATTCACTAGTGTCATTGCATTTGTGTTCTTTTCATGAACCACAACTAGAGTTATTGCATGTGTGTTCTTTTCAGAAACCACATATGGATCCACCAAAGTCATTGCATGTCTGTTTTTTTAGAAACCACATGGATCCACTACTGTCATTGAATGTGTGTTCTTTTCACAAACCACATATGGATCCACCAGTGTTATTGTATGTGTGTTCTTTTCATTAACCACATATGGATCCACTAGAGTCATTGCATGTGTGTTCTTTTCATTAACCACAACTAGAGTCATTGCATGTCCGTTCTTTGCATAAAACATATGGATCCACTAGAGTGTTCGCATGTGTGTTCATTTCACAAACCACATATTGATCCAGTAGAGTCATTGCATGTGTGTTCTTATCCTAAACCAGCACTAGAGTCATTCCATGTGTATTCTTTTCATAAACCACAGCTAGAGTCATTGCATGTCTGTTCTTTTCATAAACCACATGGATCCACTAGAGTCATTGCATGTGTGTTCTTTTCACAAACCACATATGGATCCGCTATAGTGATTGCATGTGTGTTGTTTTCATAAACCACAACTAGAGTCATTGCATGTATTTTATTTTCATAAACCATATGGATCAACTAGAGTCATTGCATATGTGTTCATATCCTAAACCAACACTAGAGTCATTGCTTCGGTGTTATTTCCATAAACCACATATGGATCCAGTAGAGTCATTGCATGTGTATTCTTATCATAAACCACATGGATTCACCAGCGTCGTTGCATTTGTGTTCTTTTCACAAACAACATACAGATCCAGTAGAGTCCAATAGAGTCATTGCATGTGTGTTCTTTTCAAAAACCACATATGGATCCACTAGAGTCATTGCATGTGTGTTCTTATCCTAAACCAGCACTAGAGTCATTGCTTGTTTGTTCTTTTCACAAACCACAGCTAGAGTCATTGCATGTGTGTTCTTTTCATAAATCACATGGATCCACCAGAGTCATTGCATTTTTGTTCTTTTCACAAACAACTTACGTATCCACTAGAGTCATTGCATGTGTGTTCTTTTCATAAACCATAGCTAGAGTTATTGCATGTCTGTTCTTTTCATAAACCACATATGGATTTAATATAGTCATTGCATGTGTGTTCTTTTCACAAACCAAATAGTGTGTTCTTATCCTAAACCAGCAGTAGAGTCATTGCTTATGTGTTCTTTTCATAAACCACAAATAGAGTCATTGCATGTTTATTCTTTTCATAAACCAGATGGATCAACTAGAGTCATTGCATGTGTGTTCATATCCTAAACCAGCACTAGAGTCATTGCTTCTGTGTTATTTCCATAAACCACATATGGATCTTGTAGAGTCATTGCATGTGTATTCTTATCATAAACCACATGGATTCACCAGCGTCATTGCATGTGTGTTCTTTTCATAAACCACATATGGATTCTCCAGAGTCATTGCATGTGTGTTGTTTTTGTTAACCACATATGGATCCACTAGAGTCATTGCATGGGTGTTCTTTTCATTAACCACAACCAGAGTCATTGAATGTACGTTCTATTCAGAAACCACATGGATCCAATAGTCATTGCATGTGTGTTCTTTTCACAAACCACATATGGATCCACTAGAGTAATTGCATGTGTGTTATTATCCTAAACCAGCACTAGAGTCATTGCCTTTGTGTTCTTTTCATTAACCATAGCTAGAGTCATTGCATGTCTGTTCTTTTCATAAACCACATGGATCTACTAGAGTCATTGCATGTGTGTTCTTTTCACAAACAACATATGGATCCACTAGAGTCATTGCATGTCTATTCTTTTCATAAACCACATGGATCCACCAGTGTCATTAAATGTGTGTTCTTTTCACAAACCACATGGATCCACCAGTGTCATTGAATGTGTCTTCTTTTCACAAACCACAGCTAGAGTCATTGCATGTCTATTCTTTTCATAAACCACATGGATCCACCAGTGGCATTAAATACGTGTTCTTTTCACAAACCATATATGGATCCACCACAGTCATTGCATGTCTATTCTTTTCATAAACCACATGGACCCACCAGTGTTATTGAGTGTGTGTTCTTTTCACAAACCACATATGGATCCACTATAGTCATTGCATATGTGTTCTTATCCTGAACCAGCACTAGAGTCATTGCTTGTGTGTTCTTTTCAGAAACCACATATGGATCCACCAGAGTCAATGCATGTGTGTTCTTTTCATGAACCACATGAATCCACCAGAGTCATTGCATGTGTGTTCTTTTAATGAACCACAACTAGAGTCATTGCATGTGTTTTATTTTCACAAACCACATATGGATCCACCAGAGTCATTGCATGTCTGTTCTTTTCATGAACCATATGGATCCACTAGTGTCATTGAATGCGTGTTCTTTTCACAAACCACATATGGATCCACTAGTGTCATTTCATGTGTGTTCTTTTCATTAACCACATATGGATCCACTAGAGTCATTAAATGTGTGTTGTTTTCACAAACCACATATGGATCCACCAGTGTCATTGCATGTGTATTCTTTTCATTAACCACATATGGATCCACTAGAGTCATTGCATGTGTGTTCTTTTCATTAACCGCAACTAGAGTCACTACATGTATGTTCTTTTCATAAACCACATGGATCCACTAGATTCATTGCATGTGTGTTATTTTCACAAACCAAATATGGATCCACTAGAGTCATTGCCTCTCTGTTCATATCCTAAACCATCACTAGAGTCATTTCTTGTGTGTTCTTTTGATAAACCACATATGGATCCACTAGAGTCATTGCATGTGTGTCCTTATCATAAACCACATGGATTCACTAGTGTCATTTCATGTGTGTTCTTTTCATGAACCACAACTAGATTTATTTCATGTGTGTTCTTTTCAAAAACCACATATGGATCCACCAGAGTCATTGCATGTCAATTTTTTTGATAAACCACATGGATCCACTAGTTTCATTGAATGTGTGTTCTTTTCAGAAAGCACATATGGATCCACCAGTGGTTATTGTATGTGTGTTATTTTCATTAACAACATATGGATCCACTAGAGTCATTGCATGTGTGTTCTTTTCATTAACCACAGCTAGACTCATTACATTTCTGTTCTTTGCATAAAACAATGGATCCACTAGTCTTTGCATGTGTGTTCTTTTCACAAACCACATATTGATCCACTAGAGTGATTGCATGTGTGTTCTTATCCTACACCAGCACTCGAGTCATTCCATGTGTGTTCTTTTCATAAACCACAACTAGAGTCATTGCATGTCTGTTCTTTTCATAAACCACATGGATCCACTAGAGTCATTGCATGTGTGTTCTTTTCACAAACCACAGATGGATCCACTAGAGTCACTGCATGTGTGTTCTTTTCACATACCACATATGGATCCACTAGAGTCATTGCATGTGTGTTCTTATCCCAAACTAGCACTATAGTCATTGCTTGTGTGTTCTTTTCACAAACCACAGCTAGATTCATTGCATGTCTGTTCTTTTCGTAAACTACGTGGATCCACTAGAGTCATTGCATGTTTGTTCTTTTCACAAACAACATACGTATCCGCTAGAGTCATTGCATGTGTGTTATTTTCATAAACCATAGCTAGAGTTATTGCATGTCTATTCTTTTCATAAACCACATATGGATCCAATAGAGTCATTGCATGTGTGTTCTTTTCACAAACCACATATGGATCCAGAGGCATTGTATGTGTGTTCTTATCCTAAACCAGCACTAGAGTCATTGCTTGTGTGTTCTTTTCATAAACCACACCTAGAGTAATTGCATGTGTGTTCTTTTAATAAACCATATGGATCAACTTGAGTCATTGCATGTGTGTTCATATCCTAAACCAGCACTAGAGTCATTGCTTCTGTGTTATTTCCATAACCCACATGTGGATCCAGTAGAGTCATTGCATGTGTGTTCTTATCATAAACCACATGGATTCACCTGTGTCATTACATGTGTGTTCTTTTCATTAACTACAACTAGAGTTATTGTATGTGTGTTCTTTTCACAAACCACATATGGATCCACCAGAGTCATTGCATGTCTATTCTTTTCATAAACCGCATGGACCCACCAGTGTTATTGAATGTGTGTTCTTTTCACAAACCACATATGGATCCACTATAGTCATTGCATCTGTGTTCTTATCCTAAACCAGCACTAGAGTCATTTCTTGTTTTCATAAACCACATATGGATCCACCAGAGTCAATGCATGTGTGTTCTTTTCATGAACCACATGAATCCACCAGAGTCATTTCATGTGTGTTCTTTTAATGAACCACAACTAGAGTCATTGCATGTGTTTTATTTTCACAAACCACATATGGATCCACCAGAGACATTGCATGTCTGTTCTTTTCATGAACCATATGGATCCACTAGTGTCATTGAATGCGTGTTCTTTTCACAAACCACATATGGATCCACTAGTGTCATTTCATGTGTGTTCTTTTCATTAACCACATATGGATCCACTTGAGTCATTAAATGTGTGTTGTTTTCACAAACCACATATGGATCCACCAGTGTCATTGCATGTGTATTCTTTTCATTAACCACATATGGATCCACTAGAGTCGTTGCACGTGTGTTCTTTTCATTAACCACAACTAGAGTCACTACATGTATATTCTTTTCATAAACCACATGGATCCACTAGATTCATTGCATGTGTGTTATTTTCACAAACCAAATATGGATCCACTAGAGTCATTGCCGGTGTGTTCATATCCTAAAGCATCACTAGAGTCATTTCTTGTGTGTTCTTTTCATAAACCACACATGGATCCACTAGAGTCATTGCATGTGTGTCCTTATCATAAACCAGATGGATTCACTAGTGTCATTGCATGTGTGTTCTTTTCATCAACCACAACTAGATTTATTGCATGTGTGTTCTTTTCAGAAACCACATATGGATCCACCAGAGTCATTGCCTGTCTGTTTTTTGATAAACCACATGGATCCACTAGTGTCAATGAATGTGTGTTCTTTTCAGAAACCACATAAGGATCCACCAGTGTTATTGTATGTGTGTTATTTTCATTAACAACATATGGATCTACTAGAGTCATTGCATGTGTGTTCTTTTCATTAACCACAACTAGAGTCATTGTATTTCTGTTCTTTGCATCAAACAATAGATCCACTAGTCTTTGCATGTGTGTTCTTTTCACAAACCACATATTGATCCACTAGAGTGATTGCATATGTGTTCTTATCCTACACCAGCACACGAGTCATTCCACATGTGTACTTTTCATTAACCACAACTAGAGTCATTGCATGTCTGTTCTTTTCATAAACCACATGGATCCACTAGAGTCATTGCATGTGTGTTCTTTTCACAAACCACAGATGGATCTACTAGATTCACTTCATGTGTGTTCTTTTCACATACCACATATGGATCCACTAGAGTCATTGCATGTGTGTTCTTATCCCAAACTAGCACTAGAGTCATTGCTTGTGTGTTCTTTTCACAAACCACAGCTAGATTCATTGCATGTCTGTTCTTTTCGTAAACCAAGTGGATCCACTAGAGTCATTGCATGTGTGTTCTTTTCACAAACAACATACGTATCCGCTAGAGTCATTGCATGTGTGTTATTTTCATAAACCATAGCTAGAGTTATTGCATGTCTGTTCTTTTCGTAAACCACATATGGATCCAATAGAGTCATTGCATGTGTGTTCTTTTCACAAACCACATATGGATCTAGAGGCATTGTATGTGTGTTCTTATCCTAAACCAGCACTAGATTCATTGCTTCTGTGTTATTTCCATAAACCACATATGGATCCAGTAGAGTCATTGCATGTGTGTTCTTATATTAAACCACATGGGTTCACCAGTGTCATTGCATGTGTGTCCTTTTCATGAACCAAAACTAGAGTTATTGTATGTGTGTTCTTTTCACAAACCACATATGGATCCACCAGAGTCATTGCATGTCTATTCTTTTCATAAACCACATGGATCCACCAGTTTCATTGAATGTGTGTTCTTTTCACAAACCACATATGGATCCACTAGAGTCATTGCATCTGTGTTCTTATCCTAAACCAGCACTAGAGTCATTGCTTGTGTGTTCTTTTCATAAACCACAGCTAGAGTCATCGCATGTCTGTTCTATCCATAAACCATATGGATCAACTAGAGTCATTACATGTGTGTTCATATCCTTAACCAGCACTAGAGTCATTGCTTCTGTGTTATTTCCATAAACCACATATGGATCCAGTAGAGTCATTGCAGGTGTGTTCTTATCATAAACCACATGGATTCACCTGTGTCATTACATGTGTGTTATTTTCATTAACCACAACCAGAGTTATTGTATGTGTGTTCTTTTCACAAACCACATATGGATCCACCAGAGTCATTGCATGTCTATTCTTTTCATAAACCACATGGACCCACCAGTGTTATTGAATGTGTGTTCTTTTCACAAACCACATATGGATCCACTATAGTCATTGCAAATGTGTTCTTATCTTAAACCAGCACTAGAGTCATTGCTTGTGTGTTCTTTTCATAAACGACATATGGATCCACCAGAGTCAATGCATGTGTGTTCTTTTCATGAACCTCATGAATCCACCAGAGTCATTGCATGTGTGTTCTTTCATGAACCACAACAAGAGTCATTGCATGTGTGTTATTTTCAAAAACCAAATATGGATCCACCAGAGTCATTGCATGTGTGTTCATATCCTAAACCATTACTAGAGTCATTTCTTGTGTGTTCTTTTCATAAACCACATATGGATCCACTAGAGTCATTGCATGTGTGTTCTTATCATAAACCACATGGATTCACTAGTGTCATTGCATGTGTGTTCTTTTCATGAACCACAACTAGATTTATTGCATGTGTGTTCTTTTCAGAAACCACATATGGATCCACCAGAGTCATTGCATGTCTGCTTTTTGATAAACCACATGGATCCACTAGTGTCATTGAATGTGTGTTCTTTTCACAAACCACATATGGATCCACTAGTGTTATTGTATGTGTGTTCTTTTCATTAACAACATATGGATCCACTAGAGTCATTGCATGTGTGTTCTTTTCATTAACCACAGCTAGAGTCATTGCATGTATGTTCTTTGCATAAAACATATGGATCCACTAGTCTTTGCATGTGTGCTCTATTCACAAACCACATATTGATCCACTAGAGTGATTGCATGTGTGTTATTATCCTACACCAACACTCGAGTCATTCCATGTGTGTACTTTTCCTGAACCACAACTAGAGTCATTGCATGTCTGTTCTTTTCATAAACCACATGGATCCACTAGAGTCATTGCATGTGTGTTCTTTTCACAAACCACATATGGATCCACTAGAGTCAATGCATGTGTGTTCTTTTCACATACCACATATGGATCCACTAGAGTCATTGCATGTGTGTTCTTATCCCAAACTAGCACTAGAGTCATTGCTTGTGTGTTCTTTTCACAAACCACAGCTAGAGTCATTGCATGTCTGTTATTTTCGTAAACCACGTGGCTCCACTAGAGTCATTGCATGTTTGTTCTTTTCACAAACAACATACGTATCCACTATAGTCATTGCATGTGTGTTCTTTTCATAAACCATAGCTAGAGTTATTGCATGTCTGTTCTTTTCACAAACCACATATGGATCCAATAGAGTCATTGCATGTGTGTTCTTTTCACAAACCACATATGGATCCATTAGAGGCATTGCATGTGTGTTCTTATCCTGAACCAGCACTAGAGTCATTGCTTGTGTGTTCTTTTCATAAACCACACCTAGAGTAATTGCATGTATGTTCTTTTCATAAACAATATGGATCAACTTGAGCCATTGGATGTGTGTTCATATCCTAAACCAGCACTAGAGTCATTGTGTTATTTCCATAAACCACATATGGATCCAGTAGAGTCATTGCATGTGTGTTCTTATATTAAACCACATGGGTTCACCAGTGTCATTGCATGTGTGTTCTTTTCATGAACCACAACTAGAGTTATTGTATGTGTGTTCTTTTCACAAACAATGTATGGATCCACCAGAGTCATTGCATGTCTATTCTTTTCATAAACCACATGGATCCACCAGTTTCATTGAATGTGTGTTCTTTTCACAAACCACATATGGATCCACTAGAGTCATTGCATGTGTATTCTTATCCTAAACCATCACTAGAGTCATTGCTTGTGTGTTCTTTTCATAAACCACAGCTAGAGTCATTGCATGTCTGTTCTATTCATAAACCATATGGATCAACTTGAGTCATTGCATGTGTGTTCATATCCTAAACCAGCACTAGAGTCATTGCATTTGTGTTATTTCCATAAACCACATATGGATCCAGTAGAGTCATTGCATGTGTGTTCTTATCATAAACCACATGGGTTCACCAGTGTCATTGCATGTGTGTTCTTTTCATGAACCACAACTAGAGTTATTGTATGTGTGTTCTTTTCACAAACCACATATGGATCCACCAGAGTCATTGCATGTCTATTCTTTTCATAAACCACATGGACCCACCAGTGTTATTGAATGTGTGTTATTTTCACAAACCACATATGGATCCACCAGAGTCATTGCATGTCTATTCTTTTAATAAACCACATGGATCCACTAGTGTCATTGAATGTGTGTTCTTTTCACAAACCACATATGGATCCACCAGAGTCATTGCATGTGTGTTCTTTTCATTAACCACAACTAGAGTCATTGCATGTATGTTTTTTTCATAAACCACATGGATCCACTAAAGTCATTGCATGTGTCTTCTTTTCAAAAACCACATATGGATCCACTAGAGGCATTGCATGTGTGTTGTTATCCTAAACTAGCAATAGACTCATTGCATTTGTGTTCTTTTCGTTAACCACAACTAGAGTCATTGCATCTCTGTTCTTTACATAAACCACATGGATCCACTAGGGTCATTGCATGTGTGTTCTTTTCACAAACCACATATGAATCCACTAGAGTCATTGCATGTGTGCTCTTATCCTAAGCCAGCACTAGAGTCATTGCTTATGTGTTCTTTTCATAAACCACATATGGATCCACCAGAGTCAATGCATGTGTTTTTTTCATGAACCACGTGAATCCACCAGTGTCATTACATGTGTGTTCTTTTCATAAACCACACTAGAGTCATTGCATGTGTGTTATTTTCACAAACCACATATGGATCCACCAGAGTCATTGCATGTCTGTTCTTTTCATGAACCATATGGATCCACTAGTGTCACTGAATGTGTGTTCTTTTCACAAACCACATATGGATCCACTAGTGTCATTGAATGTGTGTTCTTTTCATTAACCACATATGGATCCACTAGAGTCATTGCATGTGCGTTCTTTTCATTACGCACAGCTAGAGTCATTGCATGTATTTTATTTTCATAAACCACATGGATCAACTAGAGTCATTGCATGTGTGTTCTTTTCACAAACTACATCTGGATCCAATAGAGTCATTGCATTTGTGTTCTTATCCTAAACCAGTACTAGAGTCATTGCATGTGTGTTCTTTTCACAAACCACATATGGATCCACCAATGTCATTGCATGTGTGTTCTCTTCATTAACCACATATGGATCCACTAGAGTCATTGCATGTGAGCTATTTGTATTAACCACACCTAGAGTCATTGCATGTCTGCTCTTTTCATAAACCATATGGATCATTTAGAGTCATTACATGTGTGTTCTTTTCACAAACCACATATGGATGAACTAGAGTCATTGCATGTGTGTTCTTATCCTAAACCAACACTAGAGTCATTGCAGGTGTGTTCTTATCATAAACAACATGGATTCACTAGTGTCATTGCATGTGTGTTCTTTTCATGAACCACAACTAGAGTTATTTAATGTGTGTTCTTTTCACAAAGGACATATGGATCCAGCAGAGTCATTGCGTGTCTATTCTTTTCATAAACCATATGGATCCACCAGTGTCATTGAATGTGTGTTCTTTTCAAAAACCACATATTGATCCACCAGTATCATTGCATGTGTATTATTTTAATAAACCACATGGATCCACCAGTTTCATTGAATGTGTGTTCTTTTCACAAACCACATATGGATCCACCAGTGTCATTGCATGTGTGTTGTTTTCATTAACCACATATGGATCCACTAGAGTCGTTGCATGTGTGTTCTTTTCATTAACCACAGCTAGAGTCATTGCATGTATGTTGTTTTCATAAACCACATGGATCCACTAGAGTCATTGCATGTCTGTTCTTTTCAAAAACCACATATGGATCTACTAGAGTCATTGCATGTGTGTTCTTATCCTTAACAAGCAGTAGAGTCATTGCATCTGTGTTCTTTTCATTAACCACAGCTAGAGTCATTGCATCTCTGTTCTTTTCATAAACCACATGGATCCACTAGAGTCATTGCATGTGTGTTCTTTTCACAAACCACATATGGATCCACTAGAGTCATTGCATGTGTGTTCTTATCCTAAACAAGCACTAGAGTCATTGCTTGTGTGTTCTTTCCATAAACCACATATGGATCCACTAGAGTCAATGCATGTGTGTTTTTCCATGAACCACATGAATCCACCAGTGTCATTGCATGTGTGTTCTTTTCATGAACCACACTAGAGTCACTGCATGTGTGATTTCGTCGGATTGATGACAAGTACGCCATTAGGGGGTCCTCGAGGCGTGCGGAAGAGAGGGTTGTGAGACGTACGGTGTTTTGGGACAGTGAGCACACAAGTTTACCCAGGTTCGAATCTGCCGGCTTTGGACGGATCCTACTCCTGCTAGCAATCCAGTAATACGGCAGAGCCAGAATAGGGGTTACAAGGGTTCTCCTGTGCGAGTTGATATTGTAGACTATTGAATTGTGCCCTAAAGGCTCTCCCTAGGATGGCTTATATAGATATCCGGCCTAGGGTTTACAGGAGAGATCTATCCGCCTACGACTAAGAGTCGGTTACAGAGTACATCTTGAACTACAAGTAACACTATGGGCCTAAGTCGATAAGTTTTCTGGGCCTTCCCATAGCCGGACTGGACTCTGTCTTTTCTCCTTGACTGGTCCGCCCGTGAAGCAAAGCTCTAACCCGAAGTGGGCCACCCTGGTTAGTGAGGAACTCTGAGGATACCCGGAAAGTATATCCCCAACAACAGCGCCCGGAAGTCTCCAAGATCCAAAGTCGGATTTATCATCGTCTAGCTTGATCTTCGGCTTGCAGAATCTTGAAGGGTTCCTGAAACTTCACAACAAAAAGTACATTTCGGGTCTTAAAAATAAGTCGGACCTATTAGCATGGCGACGTAATCATCATGTTTGTCCTTCCCAGCTCCATCCTTTCGCTTGGATCCGTCGAAGTGCATTGTCTAGAGGTAGGACATATCTTGTTTTTTAGGGAGCTGGTTCTCCATCCAGTGCACGAGGAAGCCAGGGATAACTTGTGACTTGATTGCGTCGCGTTTTTCATATGTAATGTCTCGTGGAGATAGTTCGATCCCCCAAAGCACGACTCTTCCGGTGGTGTCGGGATTGTTGAGGATATGCCCAAGCGGGGCATCATTGACTACCATGATTGGGTGTTCCTGGAAGTAGTGGCGCAGTCGCCGAGCTGTCATGAAGACATTGTATGCCAGCTTCTGGTAGTGCGGGTACCGCTACTTTGTTGGCGTGAGTACCTTGCTGAGGTAGTAGACTTGGCGTTGTACCCCGTGGACCTTGTTTTCCTCGGCTCATTCCACCACAATCACTGTGCTGACCACCTGGTTGGTGGTGGCGATGTATAGCACCAGTGGTTCCCTTTCGCGTGGGGTCACCAGTACTAGCGAGGTGGACAGTAGGCGCTTGAGGTCTTCGAATGCTTCCTGTGACTCGTTGGTCCACTCGAACTTGTCAGCTTTGCGGAGAAGTTGGTAGAAGGGTAGTGCCTTTTCGCCCATTCGATTGATGAATCGACTGAGTGCCGCAATTCGCCCAGCTAGCTGTTGGACACCTCTAATGTTTTTCGGCTTTTCCATGGCCAGTATGGCTTTTATTTTCTTCGGGTTTGCCTTGATCCCTCTCGTGGAGATGAGATACCCGAGTAATTTCCCAGATGGTACGTCGAAGGCGTATTTTTCAAGATTGAGCTTGATCCGATAGCGGTCGAGGTTGGCGAAGGTTTCGCGTAAGTCGTCGATTAGCGAGGCCTTCTCCTTGGTCTTGATGACGATGTCATCAACGTAGACTTGTATGTTGCGACCAAGTTGGCTCTTGAGGCAGGCCTGCATGCAACGCTGATAGGTGGCTCCTGCTTTTTTGAGCCCGAAGGGCATTGTGTCATAACAGAACACATCGAAAGGCGTTGTAAACGTCGTCTTCTCTTGATCTTCCTCCTTCATTCGAATCTGATTGTAGCCTGAGTAGGCGTCGAGGAAGTAGAGTCTTTCACATCCCGCGGTGGAGTCGATGATTTGGTTGATTCGTGGGAGCAGGAAGTGATCCTTTAGGCAGTGCTTATTCAGAGAGGTGAAATCCACGCACATCCGTAGGATATCCGTGTCCTTTTTTGGTACTAGCACTGTGTTGATGAGCCAAGTGCTTTCCTTGATTTCGCGTATGAAGTTTGTGTCAAGGATTCTATTGATCTCCATCCCGACCGCTTGTGCTCGTGGTTCAGACAGTCGCCGAATTATTTGTTTGACTGGCCTTGCATCTGGGTTGACATTAAGTGCGTACTCGGTGAATTCCTTGGGAACTCCTGGCATGTCCGCAGGACACTAGGCGAAGATTTCCCAGTGCTCACGGAGCAATTCGACGAGCGCGAGTTCCTATGCAGAACTCAAGTTGTTGGCGATGAGAGTTGTCTTGTTCAGGTCCGTTGGGTGGACCTGGATTTTCTTTGTGTGCACCGACGAGTGGAATGATGGGTCGGGTGAGCTTGGCCTGCTTAGGGGAGGCAGACTATTGTCTGTCGACTCCTTCAATCTTGCGAGTTCCTCCTGTATGCCGAAGGACTGGGAGATTCTGTTGAATTCCCGGTCGCAGCTGTCGGACCTCTCGAAGCTCCCGTTAACTGTGATGACGCCATTTGGACCTGGCATTTTCTTCTGCAGATAGGCGTAATGTGGTACTGCCATGAACCTAGCAAACGTGACATGTCCGAGGATGCAGTGGTACTGTGAAGGCCAGTCGACGACTTCAATGTCGATGCGCTCGTGCCGGAAGTTTTTCAGCGTGCCGAAGATGACGTCGAGGTTGATTTTGCCCAGGGGATACACACCCTTGCCTGGGACGATGCCATGAAATGTCGTGTCTGAGGCCTCTAGGCATGTCAGAGGGATCCTCATTGCTCGCAAGGTGCTTGCAAACATGAGGTTGATGCCGCTTCCACCGTCCATGAATACGCGACTCATGTCGAAGCCTCCGATCTGCGCCTCGAGTACGAGGAGGCAATGGCCTGGATGAGCGACTTCGGGCGGGTGGTCACGCTTGTCGAAGGTAATGCAGGAGTCGCTTTCACTGAGGTACTCAGTGGTGGATGGTGGAGAGTTTGTCGCCAAGTTAACTTGGCGAGTGATGGCCTTCTGCACCCGATTCGAGGGGCGTTCCTTTTGGATCATCATGGTACCCATAGCTCGTGGGTACGGTTCACCGCCCTGATTGTGGACCAGTGCGGCTGCAAGTGGTGGTGGTACAGGTGGTGGTGGAGGAGCTCCATGTGCCACGGCGCCTAAGGCAGCTCCATAGCCCCTGTTGACCGCATCGCGATTCATACGAGCCAGGCCCTCATGGAGTTTGAGGAACTCGCGGCAATCCTTGAGGAGATGGCTTGACTTCTTTTTACCGTCGTTCTTGTCGATATAGAAGTGAAAGGTGCATGGTTCGGACAGTTTGTCTTCGATGGTTGTTGCGGGTGCTTCTTCGCAAGTGCGGCGTTGCCACACTTGCGTGGTTCTCCCGGAGTCGCGGTATCCACCGCTGCGGTAGCCGCTGTTGCGGCCGTCATCATGTTTGTCGGTGTAACCAGCCGCGACCATGTTGACGTCGTCGCGGTCGTCGTAGGTGCGCATTCGTCGCTTGCCTCGGTGGTCGCCTTTGCGCCCGAGGTCTTCATCGTCGTCGGAGTTGGTGCGGTTTCGCACTGAATCTTCTCCATCGGCCCACTGATTCGTGATCTCCATCAGATGGTCAATTGTTTTGGGCTTCGAGTGACCTAGCGCTTCCATGCGGCGAACACCACAGTTGAATGCGTCGATCGCGCCATCCTCCGAGATGTTTTCTGCGGAGTTCTTGATGATAGACCACCTTTGGATGTAGCGATTCGCCTGACCTTTGCTAGCAGTTTCTCAGTTCTTTGATTGATGCCAGCCTCTTGTAAGTTCCCTTGAAGTTGCGTACAAAGCTATAGGCCAGCTCCTCCCAGCTGCGAATGGATCCGCGCAGGAGGTTCTTGAGCCATGCATGGGCGGCGCCCTGCAACTATAGCTGCAAGCATTGCATGGTCGTGCTTCGACTCCCACCATGGAGCCTGACGGAGGAGATGTGGTCCTCCAACCAGATTTTTGGGTCCTGCAGGCCGTCAAACTTTGGGTTCTCCGATGGGAGCTTGAACCCCTTGGGCATTCGCTTCTGCCTGATGGCTTTGCTGAAGCATCTAGCGCCACAGATCTCCACGTCTTCATCCTCTGAGTCAGTCGAGCGGGCACGTCATGCCCTTGACTTATCGATTTTGCGCTGTGTGATGTCATCGCGCGAATCGTAGCCGTGGTCGTGTGGCTGTGAGCGGCGACGTCGATTCAGATCGTGACTACCATCGCTAGATGAGGGCGAGGAATAGCGTTTTGCCAGAGCTTTGCCTTTCTTCAGCTCTAGTGTCGGCTCTTTGTCGAGAGCGGCTTTGACTAACCCCAAGCCCACGATCGTAGATCGGTGCATGGTAGCTCGGGGATCTCCAGCCGGTGGCTGGTTGTTGAGGAGGTACATGGTGGCCGCTGTCACCGTAGCTTGCGGCGTCTTTGGGACCACATTGCCCTGTGCGTCGACTGTCATAGAGCTGAAGTCGAGGACTTTTGCAGCTTCTATGCGCTCCTGCTTAGTGAGATGGGCCATTCGAGATCGCCGCTTGTTGGCCACGTACTCGTTGCCCTTTGAGGAAGATCCTCTGTGGTAGGAGAGCCCGGCCCTTCGAAGGCTCGACTCGTCCACCGCCTTTTTATGCGCTTCGAGTTGCGCGATCGTGTGTAGCTGGCGTCTATACTCCACCTTTAGTATCCAATGGTAGCCCATCAGCAATTCATGTGGCGTGCCTGGAGGCAGAGGGTTGCCTCGCAGAGCTTCTCGGCAACGGGCCCATTCGAGATCATTGAGCCTAATCACGATGCGTTCGCCCGTGTGTTCATTCACCATGGTTGGAGGTTCGACTGCTCCTTCATTGTTGACGGGTGCGCCATTGCCACCGTTGGTGGGGCCACCATTGGGCGGTCCGCCATTAGGCGTGCTGCCGTTGGGCGGATCTGGCCCGGTGCTGACGTTTTCACGATTGGCGCTAGTTTTGCCAGCGTTGATGACGGTGCACATGAAGTGGTTGGGGAAGATGCTACTCCCACAACTTTCAGATCCAGAGCCGTAGGCTCCATCTTCAGTTGCTAGGTCGGCCAGATCGGATTTGCGACTACTATCGCTGGCGGTATTCTCGAATATTGTCGAGGCATTGAGCTCACTGAGGGTGCCGATCAACGGAGGGAACCACGATGATGGAGCAATCGATGGTGTTGTCGGCTGGTCAGGCATGCGAAGCGTGCCCATCTGACCGACTTGGAAGCGGAAGCTCCCGATCGCCAGGCTAATTCCGTCGCCCACGGACTCGAAAGCCGGGCGAGTGGCCGGCGTGTGGACGGTGAAGTCGAACGCGTGGAAGAGCTGGTGAATCTCCGCTGTTGCGGAGTTGTAGATCGCAGTTGATGGGGCCGAAGAAGCCGCAACATCAGCACTCCCAGTTCCCACAGACGGCGCCAATTGACGAGGGTTTAACTCATCAATGCCCATTGTTATCGACTTGGGTTTTGGAGAAAGAGGGAGCGATGGAGGCATCAATCGGCTAGCAAACAAGCACACAGGGGACTCGAAGATTTACCCAGGTTCAGGCCTCGTAGAGGTCCCTACTCCTGCTTGTCTGCTCGTGGAATTAATGGTGGAATCGAAGATTACAATGGTGCGAAGATGCAATCTGGCGAGGGTTGTGGAAACTAAGGTTGCGTGTCTCCTCCTCGCCGCCCCCTCCTAGCCTTTATATAGATCGGCTAGGTCTTAGGTAGCAGGTCAAGTCGGTTACAGGTTAGGGTTTTCCCTTTAAACTTTCTATCTTTAGCTTCTTGTTGTTCCGAAAGCAATCGAGAGTCCGTAGGTCACTCGAGTTCTCCATTTGGGCCTTGGCTACGCCGTGGGCTTCCCCTGTATTCAGCCCACATATACCAAGCTCGAGTACCTGTAGGGTATACCCATATCACTAGTGGATCCATGTGGTTTATGAAAAGAACATACATGCAATGACTCTAGTTGTGGTTTATGAAAATAACACACATGCAATGACTCTAGTGGATCCATATGGTTCATGAAAAGAACACACATGCAATGACTCTGGTGGATCCATATGTGGTTTATGAAAAGAGCACACAAGCAATGACTCTAGTGTTGGTTTAGGATAAGAACACACATGCAATGTCTCTAGTGGATCCATATGTGGTTTGTTGAAAGAATGGATATGCAATGACTCTGGTGGATCCATATGTGGTTTGTGAAAAGAACACACATGCAATAACTCTAGTTGTGGTTCATCAATAGAACACACATGCAATGACACTAGTTAATCCATGTGGTTTATGATAAGAACACACATGCAATGACTCTAGTGGATCCATATGTGATTTATGAAAAGAACAAACAAGCAATGACTAGTGCCCGTTTAGGATATGAACACACATGCAATGACTCTAGTGGATCCACATGTGGTTTGTGAACAGAACACACGTGCAATGACTCTAGTGGATCCATGTGGTTTAGGAAAAGAAACATACATGCAATGACTCTAGCTGTGGTTTATGAAAAGAACACACATGCAATGACTCTGGTGGATCCATATGGTTCATGAAAAGAACACACATGCAATGACTCGGGTGGATCCATATGTGGTTTATGAAAAGAACACACAAGCAATGACTCTAGTGTTTGTTTACGATAAGAACACACATGCAATGTCTCTAGTGGATCCATATGTGGTTTGTGAAAAGAACACGCATGCAATGACTCTGGTGGATCCATATGTGGTTTATGAAAAGAACAGACATGCAATGACTCTAGCTGTGGTTAATGAAAAGAACAGAAATGCAATGACTCTAGTGTTGGTTTAGGATAAGAACACACATGCAATGACTCTAGTGGATCCATATGTAGTATGTGAAAAGAACACACATGGAATGACTCTAGTGGATCCATGTGGTTTATGAAAAGAACATACATGCAATGACTCTAGTTGTGGTTAATGAAAAGAACACGCATGCAATGACTCTAGTGGATCCATAAGTGGTTAATGAAAAGAACACATGCAATGACACTGGTGGATCCATATGTGGTTTGTGAAAAGAACACACATTCAATGAGACCGGTGGATCTATGTGGTTTATGATAAGAACACACATGCAATGACTCTGGTGTATCCATATGTGGTTTATGAAAATAACACACATGCAATAACTGTAGTGTTGTTTTACGATATGAACACACATGCAATGACTCTAGTGGATCCATATATGGTTTGTGAAAAGAACACACATGCAATGACTCCAGTGGATCCATGTGGTTTATGAAAATAACAGCCATGCAATGACTCTAGCTATGGTTTATGAAAAGAACACACATGCAATGACTCTACTGCTGGTTTAGGATAAGAACACACATGCAATGACTCTAGTGGATCCATATGTGGTTTGTGAAAAGAACACACATGCAATAACAGTAGTGGATCCATATGGTTCATGAAAAGAACAGACATGCAATGACTCTAGCTGTGGTTAATGAAAAGAACACACATGTAATGACTCTAGTGGTTCCATATGTGGTTAATGAAAAGAACACACATGCAATGACATCGGTGGATCCATATGTGGTTTGTGAACAGAACACACTTGCAATGACTCTAGTGGATCCATGTGGTTTATGAAAAGAAAAGACATGCAATGACTCTACCTGTGGTTTATGAAAAGAACACACATGCAATGACTCTAGTGTAGATTTAGGATAAGAACACACATGCAATGATTCTAGTGGATCCAAATGTGGTTTGTGAAAAGAACACACATGCAATGACTATAGTGGATCCATGTGGTTTATGAAAAGAATAGACATGCAATGACTCTAGCTGTGGTTTATAAAATAACACACATGCAATGACTCTAGTGCTAGTTTAGGACAAGAACACATATGCAATGACTCTGGTGGATCCATATATGGTTAATGAAAAGAATACACATGGATTAACACTGGTGGATCCATATGTGGTTTTTGAAAAAAACGCACATTCAATGACACTAGTGGATC